>JAIUZE010000581.1:0-50006 GCA_022085475.1 Heliosperma pusillum
GGAAGTCCTAACACAAATGTAAAAATGAAATTTCGAAGGTAGTAATACTTACATATCTAGCTCGGGCAGTTGGATGACTCCATTGCTCCTCACCATCAACCATTCTCATATGGCTATCAAGAAATAGCTCCACTGCATTAGGGGCTACACCCCCCTTATCTTGCGCCTTTAATAAAACCAAATCAAACATTAACTAATTATAATGTACTAACTTTATACTAACATTACACTAACAAAGTAAATTATCAACTTCAAATAATTAAATAAGTTCAAATTATTTACCATCTTAGCAGCATGTTTAACAGCTTTGATTGACCCGTAGTGATGTGTAGTAGGGCCATCTTCGCCGCCTTTCTTGTTGATGGAAGCTTGTTTCGATCTCTTGATAAACGCCTTATTCTTCCGCTTTTCGATTAATTCTTTGAAAACATTAGGAAGCATCCAACCCGGGCCAACCGGATTCTTACCTTTTATCATCTGGCCGGCATCATACATGGCGTCTTTTAAACGCTTTCTACACGTCTCATTGTATTGCTTCCTACACTCATCCTCATGCTTAGGATCCCAATTGCACAATGTCTACACATAAAAACAACACTTATAAAAACAAACACACATATAAATTAATAAAGTAAAAGTTTATATATATAAATACCCGAAAATTAGCAAACCACGCATCCCTTTTACTTTTTGGAGCCTGTTTCCAGCTCAAGTAAGGGACATCGTAATTGTTTTTGAAAGACCGGCTAACTCTTCGGACCACTTGGCTATCGTCAAACCTATATCAATATTTATATTAGTAACATGATATGTAACATGTTTATACGTGTAATTTATTAGAATAGAAATTATAAATAAGAAATTGTACCATAATAATCCCGGCTCTATATCAATAGGTAACTCTTTTGATGTCGCAGGGGTTGTACTTTCGTTTGATGTCTGCCCCTGCTCATTGTTGTTCTCTTCGTCGCCCGTCTCCCCCTCTTCTATCACCGGGTCCCTAAATACTATACCTTGTTCTCGTGGTCGTCCTCGTTCTCGTCCTCGTCCCCGTCCCCGTCCATGATCTCTTGACATCTTAAACAAAACTAAATATACACAAGTTAATGTTAGCAATTAAACATTGTTGTCAAATAAACAAAGGAGTTTGATAATTGATGACACATAAAACATTACTAATTATAATGTACTTATTACATAACATATACTTAATATTACACAACTAGTCTTTTACTCATCGTCATCTTCATCTTCATCTTCATCGTCATCTTCATCTTCATCCTCCTCCTCCTCCTCCTTCTTCTCCTCCTCATCTTCATCTTCATCCTCATCTTCATCATCATTTATAAAATCAACTTCATATAAGTCTTCATTTCCTCTTCCAAATCTACGAACCTCCACCACCTCATCTTCTTCCTCATCATCTCCTTCAATTAAACCTTGTAAGACTTCATCTTCCACAATGGAAGATAAATTAAGAGGTGTCGTCATTTCTTCTTGAAATACGGTTGTGTCAACCGGTGCATCAAATTGTGATCTCGCTTTACTTTTAAACACCGCCCACCAATTATCTCTATCTTTCTTTGTGTTTGGATAAGAAGTGTAATAAACTTGATTAACTTGATGTGCAAGCACAAAAGGGTCGTATTTTAAATACTTTCTCTTATGATTTACTTCAACAAGTTTATACGTGTCATGTACAATTGTGCCGATTGAAGAATTATCCATCCAACAACATTTAAACAAGATTGCATTATACGCCATTTTGCCACCACAATACCTCAACTCAATAATCTCTTCTAGGGTACCATAATAGTCATCTCCACCAACACCGTTAACACAAACACCATAATTCATACTTGCTTTATTTTTCCCATATTTCATTGTGTGAAAATTAAAGCCATTTATCGAATATTTCTGCCAAGATTGTACTTCTTTACAAGGACCCCTTGACATGGCCACCAACAAATCATCCTTGATATCTTCTTGAAGTACCTAGTTTAAAATTAGTCTTATTAACTACCCATATATATTGACTTAAGGTTATGTTGTATATATATTTGTTTAATGTTTGTAAATGAAACTTACATGTTCTTTAAACCAATTTGGGTATAGCTTTTCGTATGAAGTCCAAACCTCATCTATATCAATATTTGGATGTTGCTCACGGATGAAAGCTTCGAATAACCTATCATTTAACAATTGTTATTATAATATGAATAATTTACCACTTTAATTATTTTATTGCCAAAGTGTAAAAAACTCACATACCTCTCATATTTTTCTAATCGTTCACAATTCGATAAGGCGTAAAGATGAGCACGTTCATATTCATCTCCATCCAAATATCTTATTTTTCCTTTTGTCAAGGGTTGAGCTCCATGTTTTTGGAATAGCTCAGGTAAGGAAGACTCCGTTTCATCTTTTGTTCCAAAATCTAAATCCTTACCCTTTGTGTCTATATGGTCTTCAAAATATTGGGAACAAAAATTTGATATTTCTTCCACTAAGAAAGCGTTGCAGATAGACCCTTCGACTCTTGCTTTATTACCAACTTTTTGTTTCAAGTGATTTAAAAACCTACATTGTATAATAATGTTAGTTGAATAATCAAAATATTTTATTTAATTTTTTATTACATTTGAATAAGTACGTATGTAATTTACCTCTCAAAAGGATACATCCACCTATATTGTACTGGCCCTCCAACCCTTGCTTCATAAGGCAAATGTATAGGTAAGTGTTCCATTGAGTTGAAAAATGATGGCGGAAATACTTTCTCCAACTTGCAAAGTATTTCGGCAATGTTGCTCTATAGATTTTCAATGTTTTCAAGTTTGAGGGTCGGGGCACACAAATCACGAAAGAATAGACTTATTTTAGTTATTGCACTCCACACATCTTTCGGCAATAAGTGTTTCAAAGCCACAGGTAGTAATCTTTCCATGAAAACGTGACAATCATGACTCTTCAACCCATGAAGGATATGATCATGTCGATCAACACACCTACTCAAGTCTGATGCATACCCATCTGGAAACCTCAAGTTACAAATCCACTCACATAACACTTTTTTTTGAGCCTTATCAAGTGCAACTGGGGCTTTTGGCTTAACTCCATTTTCCTTAATGTGTAAGTGTGGTCATTTGCATAATAGTTTAACGTCTTCCCTTGATTTTTCATTGTCGCAAGTTTTATTCTTATTATTCATGACCGTATGAATCAATTGCTCAAAGAAGTTCTTTTCAATATGCATAACATCCAAATTGTGTCGTATTAACAAATGTTTCCAATAAGGCAAATCCCAAAATATACTTCTCTTAGACCAACCTAATTTATTGGCTTTAAACTTGTTCAATTCACTCTTTGTGAGCTCAATACTTGTAGGATAATCACGAATCTTCTCCCAAATTTCAAAACCGTCTAGGAATAGAGGAGGGGTGTCATTTTTTTGTAATTTATTCTTGAGAAATGAGGTTTTGTTATACCGAAATCCGTGGTTAGGCGATAAGAATTGTCGGTGACAATCAAACCAAGACACCTTATGACCCTTAGGAAGATAAAATGCCTTTGATTCTTCCATACAATAAGGACATGCAAGGAAGCCGGCCGTGGCCCAACCGTAAAGCATGCCGTAAGCTGGAAAGTCATTGATTGTCCATAAAAGAGCGGCTTTGAGTTGAAAATTTTGTTTCTTGGACACATCGAAAGCGGGTACACCAACCTCCCACAACTCTTTCAACTCTTCGATAAGAGGTTGTAAGAAGACATCTATGTGACTTTTAGGATTATCCGGCCCCGGAACAATCAATGAAAGGAACATGAATGGTTTTTTCATGCACAACCATGGTGGTAGATTGTAAGGAGTGAGAATTACAGGCCAACATGAATACTTTTTCCCAAATTGGCCGTACGGTGTAAAACCATCTGTGCACAACCCAAGTCTGACATTTCGAGGATCACTAGCAAATTCCGGGAACATTTTGTCCAAATGCTTCCAAGCCTCACTATCGCTTGGGTGGGCAAATGTCCCTTGTACACGAGGGTTTTCTTCATGCCATCTCATAGCCTCCGCAATATTTCTAGTAGCATAAAGCCGTTGTAATCTTGGACCTATAGGAAGGTAGAGTAGGACTTTTTCAGGTATTTTTTTCCCACTTGATGGTGTTGGCTTGTACCTATCTTTGCCACATTTCTTACATTTATCAAGCGACACATCTTCTTTCCAAAAGAGCATACACCCGTCCTTACAACAATGAATTTTTTGATAGGGTAGTTGAAGAGCTTTTAGCAATTTTTTGGTGTTATAATAGGTGCGGGTCATCACATTTCCCCGAGGTATAACATCCTCAATCAAGGAAGCAATCTTATCTACACATTGGTGCGATAAGTTGTGCTCACATTTTATGTTAACAACCCTTGCAGCTGCTTGTAACACCGACACATCGCTCCCCTCATATAAAGGTCTCTCCGCCGCATCTAACATATAAAAAAAACTCTTCAACTGAGGGTGTGGAGTTTCCTCTTCACCGATAGGGGGTGTCTCCATATGTTCTAATGCACGGTCACCTAAGGCATCTATTACCATCTCTCGATATGGTCCTCTTATGGGAGATTGAGTAGTGTTTGGTACATTGTTTGGTATTTTCAAGGAGTAAGGCTCACCATGCCACACCCAATCATAATAATTTCCCGTAAAACCTTTACTAATAAGGTGTTCTTGTACGACGAATTCACTCAAGTATTTCAAATTTTTGCACTTTACACATGGACAGCTAATTAATTGTGAATTCCTAAATTCATCTCGGCTTTTAACATATTCAAG
Source organism: Heliosperma pusillum (assembly GCA_022085475.1). Classification (NCBI taxonomy): domain Eukaryota; kingdom Viridiplantae; phylum Streptophyta; class Magnoliopsida; order Caryophyllales; family Caryophyllaceae; genus Heliosperma; species Heliosperma pusillum. The sequence goes on from JAIUZE010000581.1 coordinate 4,826, forward strand.
AAAACTGTTCACCCCACATACAAACTCATACTTAACCATCTTTCTAGCATCAACCCTTTCATACATCCATTCTCGTTCAACCCTCTTCATTACAAATCTATATAAATACATAAATATAACATAATTAGGCAATCCAACAACTAATTGAGACAATCTACCTTCTTACTAAATAGGCAATCTAAATACTAATTCGTATTACGAATTTTAACCAACTAATCAAATTATACTACCAACATAAAATTTCTAACTACAAAAATTTAACCAACATTCAATTTCACAACCAAAGTCCAACATATATCTACTACTAACAACGTGAATACTATCTACTACTAACCACATATTTCTACTACTAACAACATGAACATACTAACAATTACATATACTAACATATAAACAATTACATACTAACAATTACATACACTAACATATTAACAAACCCCCAATTTAACCCCCAATACACTAACAATTACATATACTAACTTACACTAACAATTACATACTAACAACACTAACACTAACCATTATCAAAAACCCCCAATTAACACTAACCATATACTAACACTAACACTAATATACACTAACAATTACATACTAACAATTACATATACTAACATAATTGCAAATAATTAAAAAACCCCCAATTCAACCAAATCTTAACCCTAACTTAAACAACTCTAAATTATATTCAAATAACATCAAATAATCAAATCTTAACATAAAATTAAGGGTAAAAACAAACATAAACACAATTAAAACAACTATAAACACAAAAATTAAGAGAAAATCATACCTTTAGTAAATAACTAGAAGAGAGAAGGTGGTTGTTGAGAAAGGAGGGAATGGCGGCGTCGGCGGTGGTCGGACGACAGGTGAGCGGCGGTGGTCGGCGGTGGGAAGGAGGTAGTCGTCGGGTATAGGCGTGTCGTCTTTGGGGTCGTCGGGTTAGAGTGAGAATGGGTAAGTGAGAATAGAATGAGGGATGGTCGGATTTGTTTTTTACGTATCAGTGTTCTTACCGACCGATTGGCAAGTCGGTCGGTAATTTCGGCCAATCGGTCGGTAATTTTCACCTTCACCGACCGTTTTCTCCTTTTAGCGACCGATTGTAGTTCGGTCGGTATTTTTACCGACCGATATTTACTTTACCGACCGTTGTCGGTCGCTAAATCTATTTACCGACCGTTTTGAATAGCGGTCGGAATGTGCGGTCGGAGCAAGGGCTGATTCTTGTAGTGCTTTGACAAGCCGCATATTGTCGACACAAAGTAATGATGACTTACCAACCTTCCCAATGCCTATTACTTCACCTTTCTTGTTGTCACCGACCGTTACCGTGCCACCATTATAAGCTTCAAGTGAGAGAAATTGGCTTTTGTCTCCCGTCATGTGACGAGAACATCCACTATCCAAGTACCAATTGCGGCCGCCTCTCACCAAGCCCTACAAGAGATTAGACTTTAAGTTTAGGAACCCAAATCATTTTGGGTCCCTTCTTGCAATCAACTTGTTTAAGGAGATCTTTCCGAATCCATATTTGCTTTACAACTTTAACATTTCTCTCAATGTCATTATGTCTCTTTTTGCAAGCATTAAAGACATGACCAGTTTTTCCACAATAGTTGAAAATGATGTATTTGGGAAGACCAACACACTTCCTTCTTCGGAAATCGGTTTTGCTAGGATCTGGTTTTTGAATGTAACAGTGCGACTGACTGTTCCATTTAAAACCGAGACCAGCAACTCTATCACATCTTTTGGATTGATTAGTGAGAAAATTCAAGACATTTTGACTTCCTTCCCATCTTTTAGACACATGTTTAGCTTCATTAAGTTCCTTGCTAAGTTTCTCAATTTTAACCGAAAGCAACTTGTTCTTTTTCTTGGAAATGTCAAGATCATTCTTCATCACTACATACTTGGATTTTAAGTCAATGATGGTGTTGATCTTATGTTCAATGTCAATTTTAAGGTTGGAGATGCAAAAATTCAATTGAGTTATTTTAGGGTCGGAGGAGCAATTCTTGTGATTGTCATGTTGAATCTTAACAAATTTTTCATGAAGGACTCTAATTTCTCCTTTAAAGGCATTAAGATCAACCTTGAGTCGATCATTCTCAGTGGTCAAAGTTTTGATGAGCTCATGAGAGGAAGAGTTTTGATTTTCGATGTTAGAGGCAACAGACAAGGGGACTGTGACTTTCAGACTTTCAACTTCTTCTACAAGGTCGACTATCTCAGTTTTGGTTAGCTCAAGATCTTTGATGAGACCATCACCCTCCTTTGAAATTTTTGAAATTTGGAAGACTAAGGAGGTGTTAATCTCTTCAAGTTCAGAGGGGGTGGAGCTAGAGCTAGAGAATTTAAGGGAATCAAGTTCATTTGTCAGATTTTTGTTTAATTTCCTTAATCTCTTAAATTAAGCCTCAACTTCAGAAGTAACAGTCGTTGTGTCTGTATCATTCAATTCATGTTTAAGAAGAACGTTTTCTTGAGCAATTTCCTCTATTTGATCTTGCATGACATCCAGTTTCTCGGTTGTTAAGTGCTTATTTTACGTGTATTTAGTAGCTTAATTATGCTTATTTTGACTCCCCTTGATATGATTTTAGGCTAGTTTTGCATGGTTTCGTCATGTTTCGATATATACTACGCTTTGGTATGTTTCGTGTTTGTTTCAGGTCAAAACGAACCATCCTTGGAAAGGTATCCATGATAGGAGTGATGAGAAACGAGTTCTCGGACATTAGAATGAAGAACAAAGGCTTATATCTCATGAGCATAAAGATTGAAGTATTTTATGAAGAAGAAAAGAAAAGAAGAACTCCCCCGGGCGGGGGAAGTTATGTACCCGGGCGGGGAAACTGGAACTTGAAGCCGTAATTGGGCAGAAGTACTCCCCCGGGCGGGGGGAAATTATCCCCGGGCGGGGGGGACTGAGAAATCTCCTATTCGAGTTTTGGAAACTCCAATTTAGCTTGGTTTTCAAGTTCTAATAAAAGACCTATTATAAAAAACCCTTGGATACTTAGTTTTACATACATTGTCTTTATCTTATGCTTAGATTAAGAACCCTAATTACAAGAACTCTCTAGATTAAGATTTAATTACTTTGCTCTTTGGATTATTGCAATTATATTTCGTTCTATTCAACATTCAGGTTCTTTAATTACAAGTATTCTTTCATCTATTCTTTTAATTATGTCTTATATTGTTTTAATTATGAATTGTTTGTCTTCTTTAATTATGAGTGAGTAATTTCCCATCTAGGGTTCGTAGGATTGTTGTAGGGATGACAAGCATGAATTGAATTGTTTATTTTGATTACCTAATTGGTATCTCGGATTTAGATAAAGATTTATATTGAATTGGATTGTTGTTTTTGATTGAATGAATCTAGGAGCAAGTTAATTGTTCAATGGGAATTGAGAATTGTTTTGTGACGAGATTTATCCACCAAGTTCATCATCTAATAATAGGTTAAAGCTAAATTAATTTGTGGAAGCAAAGCGGTTTAGTTTAGAACATTAATCTTATCTTTGATTATTAGTTATTCATGGAAGTGTCTAATTGATAATTAGGACTCAACTATCAACTTAATGCCTCTACTTGGTTTAATTTGCTTATGGAAGTAGGTAGGTTGATCAATATTAGGGAGTTTAATTGTCTCGGAAGAGTTTTAATAGCAAATTAGGTAGTGTCTAATCCGAGTAGTGATTTGGTAATTATTTATCCTTAGTAGAGCTTGTCGACCTATAACGAGACTATGAACCTTAGACCTTTTAGTTATTGATTAAAATCGTTGTTATTTGCTCATTAATTTAGTCTAGCTAATTCTCTATTATTGATTCCTAGTAGCTAAAGTATAATCTAATTCGACTAGTACTTAACTTTACTTCCCTGAGATCGACTCGTAAGCATCTACAATTGACCCGTACGCTTGCGGTATTTTTAACTGAACAAGTTTTTGGCGCCGTTGCCGGGGAAGTAACGGTTAATATTAGTTAATTTTAGATTAGTTTAGACTACGTTTTTTTCCCCTTTTAAATGTTATTTTATCTTGGTTTTCCGCAATATGAAGATGAGGAATTTTGGGCTTACCTTGATAGACTCAAACAGTTCCTTGACTCATTGGATGGTCACGGCTTTAGCGATGAAGAGTTACGTCTAACAATTCAGAATGGTATAAATAGTCATGTTAGATCTTTGTTTAACTCTTTATGCGGTGGAGATCTTTCTTCTAAATCAATTAATGAAGCTTATGACCTTTTTGACTGGTTAGAACGTGAAAGTCGTAACCCCAAATTCTCGTTTTTAAAGGCTTGTCATATAAACCATAATGTGAAAACCAATGATGATTTTGAGGCCTTTGTTAGTAATGTTGAGGGTGATAAATGTATGGGTGAAATTGTTGACATATCAACCAAGGAGATTATTGATGAAGTTATTTTACAAGAGGATGAGGTTGGTTATTTCTCAGCCAAGGGAGATGATATATACAACCTCAATCCTACCGCTCATTCATCTATCCCTTCTAAAATTCTTGATTTAGTTCCATCAGTTCCCCTTCTTTATCCTCCTCCATGCTTAAGTTCATTATATCTTTCCCATTTCTATGAATGTTTGGATGAGTACCTGGACGATACATCTTTGTATTTCCTTTCCGGACATTTTGGGACCTACAAAGGTAGACCGCCAGACATATCTAAATCGGTAAGTGATTATTTTGAGGCGATGTTTCATAATATCAAAGATAATGAACGGTGTTTTGGGTCATATGAAACTAACTTTATGGAGCAACCAATGATTAAGGAATATATTAACATATTCATGTTTGATGAGAGTTCTTCAAGGGAGTATGATAAGTTACAACGTTTTTTATCCATGATAATACTTGTCTATAATTTGAAATGTTGTTACTTACATTGTTATGAAGAGTGCTCGCAGACTTATGATCGACTCTTGCGATCATTAAATGCTTCTTCCATTGAAGATGATCCAAGCTGAGAATATTGAAAAAGCGTCAAGCTAATGACGTTAAAGAAGCGCTTCTTGGGAGGCAACCCAAGTTAGGTATGTATTTATTTTCCTTTTGTCATTTTAAAAAAAATAATAATGAAGGATCTGTTTAGCTCGTCCAGGCGTGGTTGACCATGTTGTCGGTCAAACCCCATCCCCCCTTCTTTTGTTTATTGTCCCATGTTTTGAATTTCTTATGCATTGAGGACAATGCGTCGTTTAGGCTTGGGGGAGGATACACTTCATTATATATGTGTTGTAGTTATCTAGTTAATAGTTCATTCATCGCATTGCATTTCTTTTTTTTTTTAAATAAAAAAAAAACCAAAAAAAAGTCAAAAATCTTAAAAATTCAAAAAATTTGACATCTTGTTTCTAGTGGATTTGGCTTATGCTTAAACATTGATTATGTCTCATTCCATTTTGCTAACCTTTGAAGCTTGCTAATTGCATGTTTTAGGTCTTAGTTGTCTTTCTAAGGCAACTCGAAAATACTACTAGATGAGTCTTGACACCGTGACACCTCACGGGGCGCGATATCCTTGACCACACCATGTATTAGGCATAACTACTTAAATTGAGAGGATGTAGAGCCTCCAAGACCGGCGTACCTGTATCCGGTCTCATTGTTAGGATTTGTGAGTAGTTTCCCTCCAGGATGCGCTTTACTTGAGTGTGGCGTATTCCCCCGTTCTCCTTGTGCATTCGACCATCTTGCGTTATGAGGCATGTTTCTTTTGTTATAATTTGAACTCCACATGTCCAAATAGACTTGTTTTATTACCCTTTGAATTAATCCTCTGCTTGTAGCCCGTCTGAGCCTTTCTAGCCTGATTTTCTTTGGTTAACCCACATTATATAGCTACATTCCAAAACCTCCGACCTTAGCCGGGTCAGTCGTGTGTAGTACTTTTGTGGTTATTTTGCTACTAAAGGTGGGTAAGGGTGTTTAATTGTCTAGTCTAAAAAGTCACTTGTTGATAGCATGGAGTTTATTCTTTGGACTTGTGTATCTTATTACTCTTATCCCATGTCGTTCCTCTCATGAAAATAAAGATTTGATGAAAAAAAAAAAGTCTATGAAAAAGAAAAAAAAAAGAATGAAAAAAAAAAGAAAAGAAAGACAAAAATGAAGGAAAAAAGACGGAATGACATGGAGACTTTTACGCATGATGAAGAAAGATATAGTCCTTTAAGTTGGGTTTTGGGTTTATATCCGGATTAGATCTTGCTTTGTATTGTAATAAACAAATGGTGTCTAATGGGATTTAAATGGGAAGTAGCGATTTTCTAGCATATTTGTCACTTTCCCTGTATGTGTTACAAGGTATAAGATCATTTCACCATTGTGTTTTAGCTCTTTCCGGATTTTCTTACATTGTCTACTTAGTGATGTTGGGTTCCTAATGTTGGATATTCATTTGGTAAGTACAAATACGCGACTACCGGCTTTTAACTCCACATTATCCAAATATGTTGCCACTTTTTACCCTTCAACCTAAGCCCCGTTGCAACCCTTTGCCTCGCTTGTTTGGCTTGAATGCATGAGAATTGGAGGGGTATTCCACTCTTCATTGTGGGTGTAGTGCCATTTTTGCACATTTTCTGCAGGTTGATAGGTGAGTGCCACAATAAAAATTGCCATGTTCTATGTGTGATGAGTGACATCTTGTGAGCGTCTAGTACATGGTATTGCACGGTTGAAGGATTGAGCATGGAGTGGGGTGTTGCACCGTCTTATGATCATTAATTATGTTTGTATTTTCACCACTCCCTTTGGTTCATCAAGGGAAGAGGCCTATACATGTATGATGCTAGATTCGTGTAGGGTGATGCATTTGGTATTGAGTTGTTTAGCCATTTCACTATCTTGTCCTCCTATTTATTGATTGTTTGCTGAGTATTTGCTTGAGGACAAGCAAGGTTTCGGTTTGGGGGAATTTGTTAAGTGCTTATTTTACGTGTATTTAGTAGCTTAATTATGCTTATTTTGACTCCCCTTGATATGATTTTAGGCTAGTTTTGCATGGTTTCGTCATGTTTCGATATATACTACGCTTTGGTATGTTTCGTGTTTGTTTCAGGTCAAAACGAACCATCCTTGGAAAGGTATCCATGATAGGAGTGATGAGAAACGAGTTCTCGGACATTAGAATGAAGAACAAAGGCTTATATCTCATGAGCATAAAGATTGAAGTATTTTATGAAGAAGAAAAGAAAAGAAGAACTCCCCCGGGCGGGGGAAGTTAGTTACCCGGGCGGGGAAACTGGAACTTGAAGCCGTAATTGGGCAGAAGTACTCCCCCGGGCGGGGGGAAATTATCCCCGGGCGGGGGGGACTGAGAAATCTCCTATTCGAGTTTTGGAAACTCCAATTTAGCTTGGTTTTCAAGTTCTAATAAAAGACCTATTATAAAAAACCCTTGGATACTTAGTTTTACATACATTGTCTTTATCTTATGCTTAGATTAAGAACCCTAATTACAAGAACTCTCTAGATTAAGATTTAATTACTTTGCTCTTTGGATTATTGCAATTATATTTCGTTCTATTCAACATTCAGGTTCTTTAATTACAAGTATTCTTTCATCTATTCTTTTAATTATGTCTTATATTGTTTTAATTATGAATTGTTTGTCTTCTTTAATTATGAGTGAGTAATTTCCCATCTAGGGTTCGTAGGATTGTTGTAGGGATGACAAGCATGAATTGAATTGTTTATTTTGATTACCTAATTGGTATCTCGGATTTAGATAAAGATTTATATTGAATTGAATTGTTGTTTTTGATTGAATGAATCTAGGAGCAAGTTAATTGATCAATGGGAATTGAGAATTGTTTTGTGACGAGATTTATCCACCAAGTTCATCATCTAATAACAAGTTAAAGCTAAATTAATTTGTGGAAGCAAAGCGGTTTAGTTTAGAACATTAATCTTATCTTTGATTATTAGTTATTCATGGGAGTGTCTAATTGATAATTAGGACTCAACTATCAACTTAATGCCTCTACTTGGTTTAATTTGCTTATGGAAGTAGGTAGGTTGATCAATATTAGGGAGTTTAATTGTCTCGGAAGAGTTTTTAATAGCAAATTAGGTAGTGTCTAATCCGAGTAGTGATTTGGTAATTATTTATCCTTAGTAGAGCTTGTCGACCTATAACGAGACTATGAACCTTAGACCTTTTAGTTATTGATTAAAATCGTTGTTATTTGCTCATTAATTTAGTCTAGCTAATTCTCTATTATTGATTCCTAGTAGCTAAAGTATAATCTAATTCGACTAGTACTTAACTTTACTTCCCTGAGATCGACTCGTAAGCATCTACAATTGACCCGTACGCTTGCGGTATTTTTAACTGAACATCGGTTTGGTTACGACACTTGTCAAACAACTTATCAAGTAACTTGCACACCTTGTCTTTGGAGTAAGTTCTAACCTTGGCTTTAAGATATTTTACCTCATTGTCGGACTCGGAATCGGATTCATCCGGATGTGCCATGAGACACCTAAGATACTCACTCCTAGCAAGTTTATGTGTTTTATTTTTGAGATTGTTTGTGAAACACATTTTAGCCTCTAGTTTCTCCTCGATGGGTTCATCGTCCTCGGAGTCAGACATGTCCCAAATGGCGGACATGACTTTATGCTTAAGTTCTCTCTTAGCCGTGTCTCTTTTATCCTTAGATTTGATGTCATTCCATTTTGGGCATTCTTTAATTAGATGACCTTTGTCACCACATTTGAAACATCCCATAGCGGAACTCGGTCGTCTCTTAGGAAAGCGTTTTCTAGCATTGTTCACTTTGAAATTTTTGAATCCTTGGCTATTGACCATCCCAACAAGGTTTCTTGAAAACATGGCAAATTCATCTTCCTCTTCTCCTTCCTCATCACTTGAGGTGGATTTAAGAGCAAGTCCTTTTCCCTTTGAGGTGTCACTTGGAGCATTGTCGAGATTTAACTCGTGTGCAATTAGGGACCCCATTAGTTCATGAAAGGTTAAGGTGGTTCGGTCTCTAGCCTCTTCAATAGCGGTGACTTTTGGTTGCCACTTGGCGGTAAGACTACGAATAATTTTTTGAATGATGTCCTCGGACTCGAAAGTTCTTCCTAGACTTTTAAGCTCATTAATTATGCTAGAAAAGCGAGAGGCTAAGCTATTGATGGACTCATCCTTCAACATATGGAACATCTCATATTTTTTTATGAGAAGGTCGATACGTTGTTTCTTAACTTGTATGGTTCCCTCGTGTGCAAGTTCAAGGACGTCCCATATTTGTTTAGCCGTCGTACAACTGGATATACGACTCACTTCCTCCTCACCAACACGTCGTTGAAGAATAGTCATGGCTTTGGAATTTTTCTCGGCCAATTTAAAATCATTTTCATTGTAACCCTTTTCGAGTTTAACCGTAGAAAATCCCGTCATCATGTTCTTATCTTCAATAATGAGTGGTCCATCTTTAATGATTTTCCAAAGTTGGTAATCAATACTTTTGATGTAGTGTTCCATTTTGAGTTTCGACCATCCAAAATTCTCACCGATAAAGACCGGGATCTTGGAGTGTTTTGAGGAATCCATAGGCCTAGAATCAAACTCAAAAGTGATTAGCCTCGATCAAGAGCACGAGTCTCTGATACCAATTGAAGGGTTTGGATTCCAAGTACCTAAGAGGGGGAGGGGTGAATTAGGTACCACTTTAAAATTTTCAACTTAATCTTTATTGTTTAAATAAAGTTGATTGTTGTTAAGAATAACAAATGGATACACTAAATGAACAAGGTTATCAAGAGTGTATTGCTAAATTATAAAGTTGTTGTAAAGTGAATGTCACAGTGAGTCTGACTGTTACTTGTTCGTTTTAGCAGATGAAGTAAAGGCTACAACACGAAAGTAACAGTATCCGAGACTGTTGCACTAGACAGAAATGCGAAACAAACGAGTAAAGAAAAAGTGCAGCGGAAATAAAACAAACAAGAAATTAACAATTAACACATGAGTTTTGAATTGGTTCAGCCACTAGAAAGGCCTACGTCCAATCTTCTTCTTATTGATTCAATTAAGTAATCTACTCCGACTACCTAAGACCCTTACAATAAAAAGAACCAACAACCTACTCTGGTTGTGAAATGAGTTTAAGACTACTCCGTCTCAAACTCGACTCTTTATCTAAGAAAGTTACAAGATCAAATTCCCTGATTTTGTTCTTGTGAAAAGAACGTAGGCGAATTCATTAAGATCTAACTATTCTAGATAGAAGAGTACGATACTTAAGGCAACAGTCGTCATGTCTGTGACTTTTGAAGACTTTGAAGAAATTTTGCAAAGATTAAAAGCTTAAAACTTTAAGGACAATTTGCAATGAAATGTATTTGTTTTTCTCTGGAAAGTCTTGAGCAAATGTGAGATGAATGCCTTCTTATTTATAGAGAAGGAGATGATTTGAAGTGTCAATTCTCAAGCAAAGGAACAAAAGAGTTGTGATATTTAGAAAGTAGTGCACATGTTATAAACATCAAAGTATGCAGCTAGACCTTCAACTTTTCTGATCATCATAAAGAAACAAGCAAGTAAGGACAAGAGAGTTTAGGAGAAGAGCCAAGCAACCCTTTTTGCAAATAAGAAGTAGTCTTATGCTTTTTAAGGAAATTGTTTTGGAAAGATTCCCTTACCTTCTTGTTTTCTTTCAAACCTTTTCATTCAATATTTCAAAATGGTTCAAAATCTTTTCAAGGTAAAAAGACGATTTGAGATTATCAGCTCAAAAGACTTTGAAAAGTTTCAGACATGTGCAACAGTCGTCCTCACTGTTATACTGAACAGATGAGGTTACGGTTGCATGGACTGTTGCAATTGTAAATATCATACTCTTCAATCTTTACAATTAGATGACTCTTTTACAACTCGATTTTTCTTGGGCATTCAACACTTCATCAACTCTTCATCAACTATTGCTTGGAGATTAGTCTTGCTTGGAGATTCATAATTTTTCTGAAAACTTAACTAAGAGGCACATATTAAATAGGCATGTCATCATCAATAAACTAGCTCAACAGATTTATCATGTAAGTTCTATTTTTTGAAACAAAATAACAAAATTGTGCCTAATTCATAAATAATAATATATTTTTATATGATATACATGTAGAATTTATCAAACAAATTATAAGATACATTCACTACTCTCGTTAATATTACTCCCTCCAATCCAATCCAAACTACCCACTTGCTTTTTGGAGGTCAAACTTTCAAAACTTTCACCGTTTATAGATCGGAATATAAAGAACTTTGAAAGACGGAAGTAATTTTTGTCACGGAAATATCTTTCATATAATTATATTTTTTGTAAAATAATTCTATATATAAATGAAGTAAAACGCGGTCAAAGCCTTGCCTCGAAGACCACCAAAAGCAAGTGGGTAGTTTGGATTGGATTGGAGGGAGTATTAGTTTCACTACATCCCTAGTTAATACCATTACTTTGCCTACTCGCACGGTTACTATTACTAATTTGACTACTTCCTCTATTTTTCATGATATAGATGTAAAATTTATCAAGCAAATTATAAGACAAAACATTCGCTATTCCCGTTGTTAATATTATAATTTATATTTCTAAACTACTATATAATATATAAATTTTTATATATTTATGTCATTCTGTAGCCTTTTAGTTTCTGAATTATATATATAATATAGATAGATGGAGGCAATTAATTGATGAGGTTCGCTTTCCAGTTTCCTCCATAGTTAGGAGAAACACAAATTGGGTCGTTTTCATGTTGGAAGTAATGCTAAGGCTAGCAATGTTGTCTAGATACATTATATTATAGAGATGTCTTTTATTGCCTCGTAGAAGCATCTCACCACTACTTGCATGTTTTTAGCCACTAACTCCATGATTTTGGCCCATGTTTATGGTGGTGGTTATGTCACTAATTTTGTTAATATTGTGCTAATTAACCACTATAAATATGAGAAGATTGTAATAATTTGAGATACACATCTTCTATATATCATCTACAACTTCTCTTGATAATTTTGAGCATAACATATCTGTTCCAACTCCTAATTGTTGAGTACTAACTTTTAGGGGTATTGTTACGACGCCTATGTCAATTTGTACCGTGGTCGGGACAGTGGCATCCATATCAGGACACAATATTTATTTTCTAAATATATTTCGCCCGTCGGCGTCTAAACCTGGCAAAAGCAACCCGACCCGATTGACCCGACCCGAATGACCCGACCCGTGACCCGAAATTAACCCGAACTACAACACCCGAATGTGACCCGAAACCCGATTGGACCCGACCCGACCCGAACATGACCCGATATTTCTTGACCCGTAACTGACCTGACCCAAAAATAACCCGATTCAAAATCACTCAACCCGAAAATAACCCGACAAAACATAGCTTTAATTGAACCAAAAAGACATAAAATGGCCCTTTGTATCTTATTCTTTGACCCGAAAATGACCCGACCCGAAATAACCCGACCCGGTTGACCCGAAACGGACCCGACAACAAACCCGAAACCCGAAATAACCCGACCCGACCCGAAATAACCCGAAATCAACGATAGACCCGAAGTGATCCGACCCGAACTGGCCCGACCCGAACCCAATCCGATTGACCCGTTTGCCAGGTCTATCGGCGTCACCCATCCCTTACGCGTCCTAATTTGATGGGCTAACCGTGAAAGAGAATGGTCGGCACCCTTAGTACAAATTGGGCCCCACTGTGCGAAATATATAGATTAGCCGTTAGAATATGAACTTGTCACTAACCACTTTTTAAAACCTCATAAATAGTTGATGTGACACTCTCTAACTTTTTATTTCACTAGCAATTAACAAAATTTTAATGCGTTTTTTTGTACAAGTGATGTTGAAAAGTTAATTTTATTGTTTTTAGTGGTGATAAATATGATTATTACTACCTCCCTTCAACTCCACTTTACCACTTTACTTTTTACGTTTATTAATGCGTGTTTTATACAGTAAATATCATTAGCTACGTATTTGCAAAAAATATAAAAGTTAGATATTTTTAATATGTTCGTAAAGACGTATCGAACAAGATTACACATGAATATATTTTCACTTATTTATTGAGAGAAAATTGCAATTAAATACCCACACATGAATAATGTACAAACTTGAATATGGTAAAGTGGAGTTGAAGGGAGGAAGTATCTTATAGTGGATAAAAGGAGTTGAATCAAAATTAATAATTATTCAGTTGATCTTGATTTAGATGGGACGACCCGTCTTATTATTTCAGACGAGTCAAGTCTCCTCACAAAAAAGCAACTAAGGCAACTGGGGGAATTATGTGTATTTTTTGTAATAGTATTTTATTTAACTCAAAGCTAATAATTTCATTTTATAAAATTTTTCACAATTTTATAAATTATGTAGACATAATTATAATAATAGTTTATAGTTTTATTTTATTCATACGGAATAAGTATAAATCATCATCATTCTTTAATAGTAACACCAAATAAAAGATCTAAAAATTTATAACTTATTGTTATATTACAATTTATTTTAATTAAAATGGATCGAAACATTGGTAAAACCATTCTAGATATAACATTCAAGAAATTGATCATATATAGATCCATTTTCTTAAATAGTTATCTATTTATCTCAATTATTAAATTGCTAGAATTTTGGTCAAAAGTGAATAATTGTTTTTATTCTTGAAAAATCATTTTATAAATTCTTGTACTCCATTATAAACATTATTTTATCTAATTTTTTTAAAAAGAAAGCTAGCAATAAAACCGTTGAAAAAAGAAAACAACGTTGGGCAAACAGGCATCATTTGTAATCATTTCATATCCGGGTGTCTCCAAACCCCAATTCCATGCCTACATCTGCAAAGATATTTAATTTTAATAAATTGATTAAATCAATTAAAAATAAAAAGAATTCAACAAATTTGTCGACTTTTATTCGAGTTTTCCTGTCAGTTTCTATAATGCTGCGTAAATAAAGTAGTCCATATATTTAATTCAACCAATGAATTCAATAGATTTTCTTATGTTTTTCTTCCACCATATTCACATTATTATCTTGCACGTTTTATAGCACACCAACTTTCTGTTTTCTTCATGTTTCCTCAATTTCAGACTTCTAATCCAATCATTTTTTTTGGCAATAAAATTCCAAAATTCAATCTTGGTTTTTAATATATCTTGTAATTAACAAATGGGCTTCATTTTTTTGATGAAAATGGTTATTCATTAATTTGTCAGTTGGGTATTTTTGAAAAGTTGGAATTATCAACTCTGAAACATTCTCAGGTATGCAGTTATTTTCTTCCAATTGGTTTTTTGTAAGACGGTTTCACACGAATACCATTAATGTTAAAAGATATACGACAAAATATCCGTTTTGTAGTAATATTTTTTTTTTTGCTTTAGGTCGCCTTTCACAAGAATTTGTGTACTTTTTCGCATCTTTGGTTCATATATTTATGTAATTGGTTTATATCATATACTGTTTGTTGAGGAAGATCAAAATGTCGTAAAATTGGCTAAACCTGAATATGGTTTATTGATCGATTTCCTGAAATTTTGTGCAGGGTGCATTTTGCAGTCGGAATTAGTGCCAATACAAATTTGAAACATACGAACAATGGCTTCGCGTACAATGTCCTTAGGGACGCATGAGATTGATAATCTAAAGGAGACTCTCCATGCTCAACAGGAGCTTCTTCAGAAACTATATAATGAATTGGATGTCGAGAGAGAATCTTCGGCTACTGCTGCAGATGAAACTCTATCAATGATATTACGTCTCCAAGGTGAAAAGGCCGCCATGGAAATGGAGGCCAGCCAATATAAGAGAATTGCCGAGGAAAAGATGTGTCATGCTCAAGAAACGGTTGAAATATTTCAGGAACTTATTTACCAGAAGGAAATGCAAATTGCATCCCTTGCTTTTCAGGTTCAGGCTTACAGATTCAAACTTGCTAGCTTAGGGTGTGATGACTTAGCTCCCCCCGAATTGCAATTTCCGGAGAATATGCTTTCAAGAAGGAATAATGGCTTGGTGGGGGAAACCAGTGGTCAAACTATTAGAAGGGGAAATTCTGTACCTCCTTATCCGAATGGTTCTATGAGTAGACGCGCTTCAACTGAAGGAGCTAGGACCGGGTCATCATCTCCTAAAACATTGCAGGGAAATGGCGTAGACCTTCCTGCATTAAGAAGGGAGAATACGTCACTTGGGGACATTAACTCGTATTGGGATGAGATCAAGAAGTTGGATGAGCGGGTTAAAGGGTTCACTTGCTTAAATGATATCTCTAGTTCTGGTTTGTTGAATCCACCAGAACGTGCTTTATCAATTCGTGATCCGTCACCAGATAATTCTCCGGAGAAAAGGGTTTTAAATGAATACCCTGGAAAAATCCTTAATGTTGTTCAAGTATGTGGAGGATCTCCACATTCACCAAACGTTCAGGATATCTTTGAAGTCCCTCAATGTCCAGAGGATGACCTAGGCGGTACTTCTCATGAGAAAGAGAAAGACGAGTTGAGTTTAGCGAGGGAAACCATGAATGGGAAGGTGGATTCAGTGTGGAATGATGTGTGGAAGTATAATCTCAAAGAGGGTATTGACTGGGAGAAGCAACCATTGCTAGCTCTAGATGGTGATAGAAGTTCACTGAAGCCGAAAGATGTAGAAGACAGAAGCGATTCAGAAAAGAAATCATCAAAGGATGGGAAGGTTGAGAAACTAAAGCTTTATAAACATCCGACTTATGGTGTAGCTGACTTTGAACTTCAGCAGTTTAACAGAAGACTTAAGCAGCTTGAGGATGATAGGTTTGTCACCCGGGGACGCGAAATCAATTTTGAAACAGGTGATGACGAGTTGAAATTATTGAAGGAAATCATGGAGAGAGTTGAGGCTGTGCAGTCTGAGATAACGAGCTGGAGGATGAAAAAGCTACCTGTACCAGAAGATCGATCTTTTGGTTGTTTTAAGGAGGTATGCTTCTCGATTTTACCTGTCTACAATAACTTGAATTTTGAACGATCAACCTTTAGGTGCTCGCAGCTTTAGGTAGTTGAAACGATCATACAGATTTTGCTGTATTCTTAAACTCTTATTAAATTTTACCCTGATTTCTATTATATGGGTAAGTTGGTTATCCCCTTAGAGACCTTTGTGATATTCATTCTATTTCATTATAGTGTTCCCTTTATTTTATTTGGCTAGAACTCATATTGAAGATTTATCGATGAAATGTTATTATCAACATAGGGATTATATTGTCTAGGAGTCTGCTCGATAAAGGTTTTGTGTCAAATATGGGTCGAAAAAGTTTCATTATAACTGAATACTGACTTGTTAATATATTCATCATAACTCATGAACATCGACGACTTTACTACTAGACTATCCTGGTTTCAGATGAAATATGATTCTTACATGGTGGGTTATGTTACCATGGAATTTATCGTCATATCAGTTTAGTACTTATTCAGTTGCTTTCTGTAGTACTTCCATTCTGTAATGGTGTAGTGTAATCTTGTATGGGGTATGCCTATTTGATAGATTTCGTGTTGCCAATTCTCCGTTTCCTTTTCATCAATACGATTTTCACTTATATCAATTGTTTTCTTCTAACAGGTGATGTTCTGCTTTTTGCCTAAATGATGCAAAACAACATTCATACCTATAACATTTGTACATGAACAAGGATGGTAAAGACTGATTTCTTATGAAAAAGCCAAAAAAAAAATTCCGACATGATTTGATTTTTATTGGGGTGTATATACAGTGAAGACCCAAGAATGCACGTTCTATATCAAGTGTTCATTTGAGTCCTAAGTACTTTTTTTTTTGTTTTCTTACACCACATAGAATGTTTATATGTAGTTTCTCAGGAGTATGTATAATCTCTATGTTGGTACAAAGTTTGCTGATTGATTTGTAACTGCAAATGTATTCTTCTTAGTGAAATTGAAAAGAGTAGGAAGTCTTATGTATGTAACTCTTCGAAACTTTAATGACATTTAGCAGGGTGTCCATTGTGAGCGAAATACTCCGTATTAATGTTATCTGAACTTATTATTACGCCCTGGTGTAAATCTTCTAGTCATGACTCAGAAACATATCGGGAGATACCGAGAAATATTTATCTCGCCTTATCTAGTGTGTCCATACTTGTTGCAAAATAAACGAGGCTTGAGTTTTGTAGCAGAATGCTTTCTCGTAAATAGACGTGGCTTCCTTTTGGTAAATTAATTTGTGCAGGAGATGGACAAACAGAACAGCTTGAAAAAATTAACAAAAACTCAAAAAATAATTAAAAATTGTCAGAAGTGGGATTTGAACCCACGCCCTCTCTCGAAGACCAGAACTTGAGTCTGGCGCCTTAGACCACTCGGCCATCCTGACATCTCTGCTATGTGTTGCTTGCTTTATTTACATGGCCGTAATACAAATTTATATTTACGCGGGCGTTTTTCCTTTTTCTTTTTTGAGTCTTCTAAAATTAATTTTCAAACTATTTTAATTCAAATACTAGTAAATGCTCGAATTACTTTCGTGTTAAACTAGGTTTGGTGTCTTACTCCACCTCGACTGCCTCTTTGATTAATATTATTGATAGTATTACTTTAACTACATCTCCGGTTAAAACTATTACTCTAACTACTCGCTCGGTTAGTATTATTATTTTGACTACTCCAGTTATTTTTCTATTATAGATGTAAAATTTAACAACCAAATTATAAGAAACAACATTACCACTCCCGCTGTTAATATTACTCCCTCCATTCAAAATGAAACACATCATTTCATTTTTTGCATGCCATTATTCACCAATGAAGGAAATCTTCAAAATTATGAGCAATATACAAGACAAAATATAGTCATCTGAGATATTATTTGATTCGCCTTTATAAGTACAATAAGAATATCAAACATTTATATTTTTAGGATATTCTACATGGTACCCATATGTTTTTTGGTTTTCTAAGTGGTACCCCTCCTTTTCTTCAAAAAAGCTTTAACAGCGTATAATTCATGATCATAAATTCAGAACGCAACAACTCTTTTTCCCAAAGTGACTGTCTTCTCGAAATCTTCGATTTGAAAAAAATTGTCGCTTTATGAACGTGTTGGAAGAGTGATATGTCTAGTTTTTATATGACTTTACTCCCTATTTTAGCTCAATTTGACATGACTATTGTACTTTAATTAGTATATTTGTGAGCTAATTACGTTTTCGAGGTGTATGCTTGTATTTTGTCACGTTTTGTAGGAATGAAGCACTTGAATGCTTATTCCCATCATTTTAAGCAAACACCAAGAAAATTAAGCTAGTGTAAGCAAGATGGATCATGATAGAATATTGTGGGAATAAGAAGTCCAAGAATTGTGTGATGGGTTGATGCATAAAATGGAGTCACAAAGGAAGCCCAAGATTTGCAAGCTCACAAACTCAACATACGATGCTCACAAACTCATGCATTTAACCAAGGCTTTTAAGAGAATTAATCCGGATAGCCACGACCACGATCGGGGTTTGACTCCCCCATGTTCTTTACGTTATGCTCCCATTTTATTATTAATGGGAGCCTTAATCCGTCATTAGGGGATCCTCTTTTACACATCTTTCTCACATACTTAGCAATATTTTCCGTACATTTTCCTTAGCTTAAGCATACAAATTTCTCTCTTAGTTTCATATTTAGTTTCAATATAGTTAAACATTTGGTTCTTACTTTGCTCAAGCATTTGTTTACAATTCAACACAATCTTTCCTTAAATCATTTGAATCTAGTATTCTTGTTTAAAGTTCCAAGTCCCTTTGTTGCGGTAATTTCAATCCTTGTTCATTTCATTATTGTATTTTTCATTATCGTATTATTATCATTAACATTGTTTTATTAGTTTAGCATTTGCATTTCACTAGTGTTAGTTATCATTTAGTACTTTTATAACTTTTGCTATTTCATTTAACCATGTTTACCACATTTATCATTTCATACACCATTGTTAGTTCTATTCTAAATATGAGTGAGTAATACCCTTTGTCTAGGGATAAGAGGAGCCATGCATGACTAATATATGAAAATGTTAAAATAGGTTGATATAATTAATTAAATTGTTTCTTCCACATGTTTGTATCATCTTGACTAATCTTTTTTTAGTGGCCATATTCATCGATTAAGTTTGTTAATTTGTTCTATAATTAAGTCGAGAGGCACAGAATCGGATTAGACTAAGCACGGAACCGACCTTGATAGTAATCTATTCATAGCATTTTTATAGCGCATTTCCCGTCTCCTTTGTTCGACCCCTATTACTAGGGGTCAAGGAAAATTTATCTTTGATTAGATGTGCGACATAGCCTATCAAATTTTGGCGCCGTTGTCGGGGAGCACGGTTTTATTTCGTTTTTGATTTGTAGACTTCTATCTTATTTTTCTCTTGTATTTAGGAACACTTGTTCCTTGAGACCGTACTTACAATTTACTTGAAGATTTTTGCCTTATGCCCAGGTCTTCTCGTGAAGAAGAATTACGTTCACCGGATTCCGAGCCCGAGAAAACCTTTCGTAGAAGACGACGATTTGGAAAGAAGTAAAAGAAGCCGCTTCTCTCGTGCAAGTAGAAAGTGCAAGAAAGTCTTATTTAAACGATCCGGAACATCTTGAGGAGGAGGAGGTTTCTAATTCCTCATCATCACCACCACTCTCATCAACTAAGAAGATGGTGAAACTTTCCGATAACTCCAAACCCACCACGGCTATGCTTCCGGCCGGTATCACTACTATTCAAATTACTGCCCCGGAATTCGAGATCAAACCGGCTTTCATTAGGCTTGTGGAGAGAAAGCAATTTGGGGGAAGTCCTTTGGAGGATCCCAATTTGCATGTGCAAAAATTTTGTGACTATTGCTCCATGATTCGACAAACGGGTGTCACTCAACCCAACTTAGGGAAATACTTTTCCCTTTCTGTTTGAAGGACAAGGCAAAACTATTGATCAATAGCCTTGATCGCTCCACCATAGGAATCACCAATTGGGAGACATTGGCTCTTGCCTTCTATCAAAAAAAATTTCCACCAAAAAAAACTCGAACCTTGAGGAGCCAAATCACGGGATTTCGTCTACAAGCTCTTGAGAGCTTATATGAAGCTTGGAAGAGGTACAAGAAGCTCCAAAGGCAATGCCGACATCATGGGTTGGATGCTTGGTTCCTTGCCATAATATTCTACAATGGGTGTTGTGCCGAATCCCCACGAATTCTTGATTCCGCCAACAATGGGCGGTTTGATCAAATTAACACGGATATTGCTCATGCCACAATCGAACCCATGGCGATCCATGATGCCGAATATGTCAATTCTCGAAGTACACCCATCAAAGGAAGAGAGGAAGTTTCCGATACTAACATTTTGAAAAATCAAATCCTTTTGCTCCAAGAAAATTTAGAGGCTCAAAATGCGGTGCAACAACTCAATGTCGTGTCTTCTACTAGACAAATTGTTGTTTGCGAAAGTTGCAGAGGTACGGGTCATTTCTCCACTCTATGCCAAGCTACTATGGAGGAGGTATTTGCTTTTCAAACTTTTAAGCAAAGTTCTTTTCCACGGGGTACCTTTTCCAATACTTATAACCCAAACACAAAATTTCACCCCAACTTGTCTTACAAAAGCAACAATGTGCTTAATCCTCCTCCCCAACAAAATTATGTGCCTCAATCTCAACAAAATGCCTATGTCCCACAAAAAAGGTTCAATTTTCCACCGAGCGATCAAAATCAAAACTACCAACAAAATCCACCAATACAAAACTCCCAATCAAACCAAGTTCCACCACCCCAAAATGTCCAACATAACAACCAAGGGGGAGGTAAACTTGAGGTCTTGGTAATGCAATTGGCTAAGACCCAATCGGAAATGTTGACTCAACTTCAAAAAATTACATCAATTTAGTGTTGATGGATATATGATGGTTGAATCTCATAGGTTAAACTTTCTTCGATTTAACCAAGACCGAATTTGGGTGGACAATTACAAGAACCTTACAAATGCTATAACAACCCGAAAAGTACCCCATTTTTCCTAGTAAAATTTCTTAAGGATACTTTCCAGCAAGGTTAAGTTTTTAAAATAGAATTTATTGTTTCGAGTCGTATTTTAAAATTCCGAGTTCGTATTTGGAATTTCTGAGAGATTTCATGAAAATCCCGTTTTTAGTCATCTTTGACTTTTCTTGACTTTTAAGTCGTCTTTGACTTTTCTTGACTTTTTAAAGTCGTCATTGACTTTTCTTGACTTTTAAGTCGTCATAAACTTTTCTTGACTTTTAAGTCATCTTTGACTTTTCTTGACTTTTAAGTCGACTTTGACTTTCGTTGACTTTTCCCGACTCGCCTTGTAATTTTGAAGACCGAAATTTTATTTAAAAAAAATAATATTTTTAATTTATTTTTATTTAGATTTATTAGAATTTATGATAATTTAATAAAAAATTATTTTGAATTTATTCGGAATTTATAATAAGGTTTTACGGTTTAAACCCGAGCATCATTTAACTATTCCCGAGTCATCGTAAATCCCGAAACAAACCCGAAACCCGACTTTGGCATGAGTCACACGCCCATGTCACCTTTTTCCACTCACTTTAGATATTTTGAATTAATATGATTAAACTAATAATAATATCTAAGATATTTATTACTTTATCGATCCGTCAACGAAAATTACGCAAACCGTTTACAAAACAGACCCGACAATCACCATTTCACACGGCTCCTCTTCCTCTAATAGGGCTAGATATTTTCATTTCTTTTCATTAATATAACATAATATCTAGATATTTATTTAATTAACTTAATATTTAATTAATTATCTTATTATAATAATAAAACCCAAGTCAATTCCGTAACAATAATTTCAAAACCCGACTCCATTTTTCCCTATAATTACACGGCACTCCCACCCAACATTACTCACCAACAACTTTTCATTTTACAATAAATCAAATCAAGATCTAATTAATCGTTCTTCATCGTTCTTCATTCGTTCTTCGTCGTTCTTCATTCGTTCTTCGTCGTTCTTGAGCAAAATCATCATCAAACCTTCATTTCTTATTTAAATCCATCCTAACTTATATTTCTAGAATCTCCTCTTCGCTCTCCATCTTCAAGTACGGTTTAATTTCAAATCCGACAAAATCGTTTTCAACATTTAATTATGGAAAATAAAGTTTAAGTTCTAATAATGTTTTTCTTGTCATTTCTTATAGGGGAAGATTTTGAAGACGAGTTTGGTGACTCGTATATTTTGGGTGAATATTAGTAGACGGGTTTATACTTCTTATTTTTTTGGTGCTAATTGGTTTTGCTAGCTAAGGTAACGATTCCGAGTTACTCGACGATTTAATGTTACATAGCTTTTGTTTCTTTTGTTTTTTGTTCATCTTTCGTTTTTGTTCATGTTATTATGATTTATGGATTTTTACTAGTAACATGATAAGTGGTTATGATTTTCATGTTGTATGGTATTTTTAATATGTTAGTGTTCTTGATGAATTTGGATGATTGTTCATAATAATGATTTTTTGTATGATGATGGTTGAATTGGATGTTTAAAAATGGATGTTGTTAATTAAAAACATGTTAGAATTTATTTGGAATTGTGGTTGTTTGAACCGTGGGGAATGGCTGGAAACCAGCCTAAACCGGCCGGTTCAGGCCTGGTCAAACCGGTTCAGGCCGATCCAGCCCGGTCTGGATTTGGTCCGGGTATGGTCCTTGGGAGTTGTGTCGATACTTGATTGTTATATTGTTGTTTTGACGGGTTTTAAATATGTTAAGCATGCGGGAAAATATTACGAAAACGGTGGTAGAACTTTTAATCAAACCGCCCAAACCCACAGGCCCGTGGGCCCGTCCAGGCCCATGTTGACAGTCCCGGCCCAAATCAGCCCGTGGGTCCCTTCCATGGACTTGTGACGGTTTTTGAGTTATTGTTATTTTATCGTGTTTTGTAATATTTAGCAAGTGAGAAATGTTAATAAGTAAAATATTTAATTAAAAGATTTTTCATAAAATTATTATTTCTCACATGTTAGAAATTATAATACGAGATTATAGTTAAATTTAATATCCTTTAAGTCAAGCGGGTTTTGGTAAGATTTAATAATTCACATGTTAGAAGTTTTAATAAAATAACATGTATTGAATATGATGATTTTGTGTTCAAGTCTATGTGGTAAAGACTCTGTTTCTAGCCGGTTTGATCAAACTGGTTTGGTCAAACTAAGATCTAGTCAGCCCCGTTTTGACTGATGACCCGTCGCGGGACTCGGGTCGGGGATTTGTCTTCAAGTAAGGTTGTATTTAATTAATGAATTAGCCTTAGTAGATATGAGGCGATATGTTATTTGATTATGATTTAGATGCAATTAGTCACATGTTAGGAAATGGTTTCCGTGACTGTTTAATTATATGGTTGGTGTCGTGTTGACTAAGTACCCATAGAGAATTATGATATATGGCGTCTTGACCATTCTAATTCTAAATGAGTAGCTTGGACCATGACATTGATAGGCCATCTATCTTACCGAGCATACGTCGTTTTGCCGCTTGATACTTTTGTGTCTCGGCTTGGTGGGTTATATCCAAGTCGGGCAGGCTGCCTAGCCACTTTGGGACGGAGCCAGCTTACGTACTAGCCATCTCTGCTTAGGGGGTCGCCTAGTAGAGTTTATCATGTACGGTTATGTCATGGGACGGGGATTGGAATAGCTGTTGTCGCTAGGTCTGATCAGTCTAGGACTAGGATGTTTTCCTACCTTGTGGTATAGCCCCGAGTTACAGAAGTCGACTATTGACTGGGCTAAGAACTTATGCCTGTTTGTAGAAGTATTTGTCTTTCATGTTTGTATGATTCTATGAATCTTAGAAGGTGAGATGCAAGCCGGCTAAGGTTGATAATTTTGGATTACCGGTTGTTTAACTGAATTCCACATATTACTGTTGAATAGGGTTTGAGTGTACATGGCCATGTTAATGTTAACCTCTGAGCTAGCATACCAAGGCTTCCCCTACCTCGTGTTATAGATTAATACGGTTTTTCACATGATAGTTTGTCATATGTTAGGTTATATGTTAGTTATTGTTTCATAACATGAAAAGCATATCGTATATGTTAAGGTTTTGTATTTTCCATATACATCTCTTTTATGTTATTCATGTTTTATTAAACTCGACATTTCGTGGCTGGGAGAACTCGGAGTTACTCCCCACTGACTGTGGCTTCCGTGTTTATATTTAATGCGGTCGAACAGGTGGTGATGCATATTTGGGGTACATTGACGAGCTAGCGAGCGCAGTATTTACCTTGGACCTATATTCGGTTCTTAGATTGTATATTATTATACACTCTTTTATTTCCGTATTTATACGGGAGATATGTCTCCCGTCTTGTATATTTCTTTTGTATAATATTATTTCCGTTTTGTAATGAACCTTTTTATTTATGACACCTTCGTTATGTATTCTCATATTTTATTTAGTTTAATTATTTTTTTTTCCGCAAATTTGAGGGTGTCACAGTTGGTATCAGAGCATTTTCGCTCCCGACGCACGTTTGTGTACCCTTGTATAAATAACTTGACCTTAATAAATAATAAACTTGTGAGATAGAAGGGTAAGATGGGTAGATTAGGATTTATGTTGTAGTCTCTTTGTTCTTGCTAAATGATAAGTACTAATCTTTTTTTTCTTTTGCAAGATGCCTCCGAGAATTGACAACACGATCTTAGCAGCTCTTACCGTTATTATCCAAAACCAGCAAAATCAGCAAAACCAACAGGCAAATCCGATTCCTAATGCTATTCCCGACCGTGAGAGACACGGGAGTTATACGTGGGTTGCTTCACAGCTATCTAGGAGCCAAGCAAAAACCTATGATGGCGAAGTGGATCCCGTCAAGCTTTCTGAGTGGTTACGAGAAATGGAGAAGAGTTTTTCTCTTTATGATGTCCTTGAAGAGGATAAGGTCCGTCTTGCTTCCCACTTCTTAGTGAAGGAAGCGGATCAGTGGTGGACTCTTTCTGGTCCTACTGCCAAGCTGGAACCTAATTTTGGTTGGACCCGTTTCCGTGAACTTTTGGAAGCGAGGTTCTACCCGGATGAGCTGAGGCAGCAAAATACTGAAGGAGTTTATGGATTTCAAACAAGGAAAATTATCAGTTCAAGAGTTCACAACCCAGTTCAACGAGTTGGCTCATTATGCCACTCGGCTTATTTCGAGGGAGGAAGACAAAGCCTTCTTTTACTTGGGAAAGCTTTCTCCCCAGGTGAAGGGAAAGATTAGTAGGGGTTCTACTTCTTTTGTCTCTATTTACAATGATGCTTTATGGGCGGAGAGTTCTATTCGGGAGATTGCCGAAGAGGCTCGTACTTCTTATATTGCTCCTAATTCTTATGGCAAGAGACCAATATATCCTGTTTCCCGACCTTCCTTTTCTCCATCTTTTCCAAACAAGAGGAGAAACTTTCAGAGTGGACCGGCAAATCAGAGAAACCGTCCATTTGTTCCGAGCAACAACAACGACCTTAAAGGTCGTATCTGCTTTACATGCAAGATGCCTATTCATCCTGGTGTTGGTTGCTTCAACAAGCCATTTGTGTGCTTTATTTGTCAGAAACCAGGGCATAAGGCTAATGTATGTCCTGAGAGGAAGAGTACGGTTTCTACACCGGTTATTTCTGGGCGACCTAAGGGTCGAATTTTTATTATGAGCCGAGCTGAGGCCGATGCTCAACCTGACATCGTGACGGGTATGTTCTCAATTTATGAATTACCGTGTTTAATTTTGTTTGATACGGTAGCTTCTTTATCTTTTATTTCCATGAGACTATCCGATAAATTACCGCTCAAAGCTTCAGTCGGAGAAACTACTCCTATTTCTTTACCGTCCGGAGATGTATTTTCATGCTCTTATCTTCATTCGGACGTTCCTGTATCGATAAAGGGATCTATTTTTCCGGCAAATCTTCTTCGGTTTCCTCTTGAAGAGTTTGATATTATTCTGGGTATGGATTGGTTATCTACTTATCATGCTCGATTCGAATGTCGTGACCAGAAAATCATTCTCAAAAGTCCTTTGGGTGCTCGGGTTTCTTATCAAGGAGTTAGAAATCAAGCTAGTGTGAAGTTAATCTCAGCTATGAAAATGTTGAATGTTTTGAAGAAGGGTCATCAAGCATTTCTATGTGTAGTGACTACTTCTGATTCTTCTCTTTCTTCTTTGAAGGATGTTCCTATTGTTTGTGAATATCCAGATGTATTTCCCGATGAATTACCCGGGATTCCTCCCGAAAGAGATGTTGAATTTTCCATTGATCTAGTTCCTGGAACTGGACCAATTGCCAAAGCTCCTTATCGTATGGCGCCTTCTGAGTTGAAAGAGTTGAGAATCCAACTTGATGACTTGATTGAGAAAGGCTTCATAAGGCCTAGTGCTTCTCCTTGGGGTGCGCCCGTACTTTTCGTCAAAAAGAAAGACGGTTCTATGCGGATGTGCATTGATTATCGGGAATTGAACCGTGTCACAATCAAAAACAAATATCCTCTTCCTCGTATCAATGATCTTTTTGACCAGTTACGGGGGGCTTCTACTTTCTCTAAAATTGATCTTAGATCGGGTTATCATCAGATTCCCGTTCGGGAAGCAGATATTCCGAAGACTGCTTTCAGCTCGAGGTATGGTCATTTCGAATTCAATGTGATGCCATTCGGTTTGACTAATGCTCCAGCTATATTCATGGATCAGATGAATCGTACCTTCCGGGAGTATCTTGATAACTGTGTGGTGGTATTTATTGATGACATTCTGATCTTTTCAAAATCTAAGGAAGAACATGCTGATCACCTTCGAACCATTTTTGGGTGTTCTTCGACGCCAAAAGTGGTATGCTAAGTTCTCCAAATGTGAATTCTGGTTGCCCGAGGTATCTTTCCTTGGTCATGTCATTTCAAAAGACGGTGTTATGGTCGATCCAGCTAAAATTGAGGCAGTTGTGGATTGGAAGAGTCCGAAAAATGTGTCCGAGATTCGGAGTTTCCTTGGTTTAGCGGGTTATTATCGTCGGTTTGTGAAAGATTTCTCTAAATTAGCAAGACCGATGACTCAATTGCTAAAGAAGAAGCAAAGTATATCTGGACCGATGAATGTGAAATTGCCTTCTTGGAATAAAGAAAGATTGACTACCGCACCCGTTTTAACTTTACCAGATGATGTAGCTGATTATGATGTATATTGTGATGCTTCAAAGCATGGTTTGGGATGTGTCTTGATGCAGAATAGAAAAGTCATTGCTTATGCTTCTCGACAACTCAGGGTTCATGAAGTGAACTACCCGACGCATGATCTTGAGTTAGCAGCTGTAGTACATGCATTGAAAACTTGGAGACATTATCTTATTGGAGTTCATTGTCGAATCTACACCGATCATAAGAGCTTGAGGTGCATTTTTACTCAGAAAGAGTTGAACATGAGGCAGAGAAGATGGTTAGAGTTGGTGAAGGATTATGATGCCGAATTGATTTATCATGAGGGAAAAGCAAATGTTGTGGCAGATGCTTTGAGTAGAAAGACTAGTCATTCATTAAATGCTCTTGGTACTTTACCCGATGAACTAGTAACCGAATTTCATAAGCTTCAGATACATTTTGTTGGGAAAGGATTTGATTATCTTGGTGCTTTGACTGCGGAACCTGATTTTTATCGAGAGATTCGTACTTGTTTACCGGAGGATGCTACTTTTATCGCCATACGAGCAAAGATACTACTTGGGCAAGCTAAAGATATGTCTCCCGTCTTGTATATTTCTTTTGTATAATATTATTTCCGTTTGTAATGAACCTTTTTATTTATGACACCTTCGTTATGTATTCTCATATTTTATTTAGTTAAATTATTTTTTTTTCCGCAAATTTGAGGGTGTCACAAATGCGGTCGAAAGAGGAGACATTGAGCCATCCTCTGCAGGTAGTCGATTTATTGTTCCTTATTCTTTTCAAGGAGGTGAAGCGTTCATGAAAGTGAATTATCTTGATACAATGACTATTTGTAAGTGGTTTGGTTATCCCGACTTATTCATAACGTTCACCTGTAATCCAAAGTGGCTGGAGATTACTCGATTTGATCCTAAAAGGGGAATGAGAGCAGAGGATCGTCTAAATATTTTGTGTCGCGTAAGTTAGACGAGTTGATGATTGATTTAAAAGATCGACAAATTTTTGGACGAGCTAACGCAAGTGAACGCTAATTTTTATTCTCGAATTTAAGATTTTATTTACTATATATTGCAGTTTTAATACTTAAAATTATTCCATATTATTATTTTGCAGCTGTCTACACAATTGAATTTCAAAAGCTCGGTCTTCCACACGTCCATATATTATTGTTCTTACACTGAGAGGACAAGTTCCCAGAAGCTACAGATGTTGACAAAATCATTTCTGCTGAAATTCCTGACCCAGTTGAAGATCCACTTCTACATGCGGTTGTTTGTTCACATATGCTACATGCTCCTTGTGGAAGTGCCATAAAAAATTCACCGTGTATGGTCGGGAGAAAATGCTCAATATTCTATCCTAAAGAGTGTACAGACAGAACAACCGTTGACAAAGATGGGTTTCCTATATATAAGCGGAGGAAAAACGGGATTGTAGTACATAAGAATTGAGTCCCAATGAGCAATGGTTCTGTCATTCCATATAACCCGCAGTTGTTGTTGAAATATCAAGCTCATATTAATGTGTAATGGTGTAACCAATCACGAGCAATTAAGTACCTCTTCAAGTACATTAACAAGGGTCCCGATCGAGTTACGATGCAGTCATCATATACGCGTCGCAACGATCAGGACCGTGGACGATTAGATGAGATTAAGAGGTACTATGATTGTTGGTATCTCTCTGCATGTGAAGCAATATGGCGGATATTTGGTTTTCATATTCACTACAGAACACTTTCTGTAGAAAGGTTGCAGTACCACCTTCCTGATGAGCAATGCGTTGTGTTTGATGATGATACTTTCATTGACGAGGTCTTAGAGCATCCATCGGTTGGAGTGTCACAATTTCTAAATTGGATGAGCTGCAACAATAGTCGAGTCCGTAAAATGCATGTAGCCAAACAATTGTTATATTCTCACTTCCCAACCAAATTTGTTTGGAACAAGAAAAAACGAATATGGACTCTTAGAGTAAAAGGGTTCACTATTGGGAGGTTGATTCACGTGACACCGACTTCCGGAGAGCTATATTTTATGAGAAACATGTTAAACCACATTAAGGGTCCTAAAAGTTTTGAGGACATTAGGACCGTCAACCATATTCCTTATCCGACATATATGGAAGCATGCTATGAAATGGGCTTAATTGGTGATGATAAAGAGTATATTGCCGCGATAGTAGAGGCAAGTGATTGGGGATCTGGGTCCTATCTTAGACATTTGTTTTCACCTTTATTATTATCAAGCACTTTGGCTATGCCAAGTACAGTGTGGGAGAAAACCTGGCAGCTTTTATCTGATGACATCCTTCACAGGCAGCGTAAAGTTCTAAAAAATCAAGGTATGTCTTTTAATTCACTCCTGATTGTTAGCGGTAAATCTTACAATAGTGCCTATTATAGCGCTTTACACAGTTGTTCATCCCTTTTAACATTGCAATACATATTACTTAGAAAATAACTACCGCACATATTACAATCTTTCGTAGGTCTACAACTAACCGACGAAGAGTTACAAAATTATTCATTGATAGATATAGAAAAATCTCTTCAGATAAATGGGAGTAGCCTAAATAGATTTGAAGACATGCCCTTACCAGATATGTCGTCGACGTCACATCATCAAAACACCTTAGTAATGGATGAGTTATCTTATGATAGGCAATCATTATTTGAAGAACATGAGAGCAACTGATCTTCCATGACTGATGAGCACATGTTGGTTTACAATGACATTGTAGACGCTGTTTTAAAGAACAAAGGAGGGGTATTCTTTGTATATGGCTACGACGGCACGGGCAAGACGTTCATATGGAGAACTTTGTGGGCTGCTTTTAGATGCAAGGGTGATATTTTTTTACCAGTTGCATCAAGTGGAATTGCAGCAACCTTGATACCCGGTGGTAGAACCGCTCATTCTAGATTTGGGATTCCACTCAGTGTGTCTGAGAACTCCACTTGCACTAGAATTAAACCAGGATGTGATTTAACTGAACTTCTCATAAGGGCGAAACTCATAATATGGGACGAAGCGCCAATGACTCATAAACACAGTTTTGAGGCTCTTGATGGAAGCCTAAAAGATGTAATGTGTGTTGTAGACGAGAGAAATGCCGACAAACCTTTTGGTGGAAAAGTTGTCGTCTTTGGGGGGGACTTTCGCCAAACTCTACCGGTTGTTCCTAAAGGAAGTAGAGCAGATATTGTCCACGCTTCTCTTTGTTCATCTTACTTGTGGGCTTCATGCAAGGTACTTTACACATTTTATTAACAATCAACTTCATCTTCTTATATGATTTTCTATTTTTCTTGAAATGTGTAAATATGATATTATTTACATTTTTAGGTGCTTAAATTAACCAAAAACATGCGCTTGCAAGTTGGAAGTTCAAGCAACAATGTCGATGATATAAGGAAGTTTTCGGAGTGGATCTTGGAGATGGTTAACAGGTGGTGACAATGACGGGGAGGTTGATCTACAATTCCCCGACGAGGTACTAATTCAAAACGTCTCAAATCTCATCGCCTCATTAGTCGAAGTAACTTACCCTGCACTTCAAAGCCAATTATGGAACCCGGAGTATTTGCAGGAAATGGCCATCCTTGCCCCTACCCACGAGAATGTTGAGGTCGTGAACGACTACGTTTTGACGCTTATTTCCTGGGATGAAAAATTATATCTAAGTTCTGATGAAGTTAGCAAAGATTACACATCTGTGGGTGCACGTGACCTCCACTCTACCGAATTCCTTAACAGTATTAGATGCTCTGGTCTACCTAACCATCAGTTGCGCTTGAAGGTTGGTGATGTGGTCATGCTTCTTAGGAACATTGACCAATCACGCGGGTTATGTAATGGTACAAGGCTCATCGTCATAGACTTAGGGACGCGCGTTATTAGATGTACGGTTTTAACTGGGAGTCACAAAGGCGATAGGGTGCACATCGCTCGACTAACACTTACTCCTTCACACTCGACCAAATTTCTAGTACGTTTTAATAGAAGGCAATTCCCTATAGCTGTTTGCTTTGCAATGACTATAAACAAGAGTCAAGATCAATCTTTATCGCAGGTTAGCATCTACCTTCCAAGACTAGTTTTTAGTCATGACCAACTCTATGTTGCAATTTTAAGGGTCACAAGGAAAGAAGGGCTTAAACTTTTGCTTTTTGATAGTAATAAGACTATCTCAAATACAACAACTAATGTTGTATATCATGAAATTTTTGAATATTTATAATGTCAATTATATTTTATAATAATTTGTATACATGTTTATTTACACATTTTCTTAAAATTATATTGCTATGTGTATCCGTTTATTTCTTACTCCATTTATTTAACAAGATTTAAAATGAATATTTGTCAAACCCGTGCAATTTTGCACGGGTTTAACACTAGTTTTAATTAAAAAAATTTTGTTAAAAACCACCTAATATATTCACTCTTTTATAAATAACTCCCTAATATGTCTAACTTTACAAATAACCACCATCCTTTATAGAAAAGTAATGAAACACCCACCTTATTTTCATCATGTTAACGATTTTCTTACCCTCCGACTTGTTTACTTAATTACGACTCAACATTAAGCGTAATACCTATTCTACCCCTCATTTATCACCCCCCCAAATAAGTAAGTAAGCAAACGATTATATACAATAACAAATATAGAACCCTAACTCTTTACAAGATCCAATCAATTGAGGATTATTTAAGCATCAGGAGCGAACCCAATTGGTAGCAAGGGGTAACAACCGCTACCCCAAAGAAAAAAAAATCAGTTTCGATTGTTGTATTCTGCTACCCCGATCTCAGCGTAAAGATAAGTTAGACGAAAAACATCAACTAGACATCAATCCTAGTGTGATTCAGTGGTAAAGTAGGTGGTTCTCCAACCTTGAATCAGCGTAAAGATCAGTTTCGATTTTGAATTTTTATATGTATGCAACATATATTTTGTGACTTTCCGTTTTTATGAATATATAGTCTTAATAATTTCGCAACCCCAGACTTGAAATCATGGGTTCACCCCTGCCCCTGTTAAGCATGAACCCTAAATTCTGGTAATTAGATTCATCAATTGCGAATAGTTGATTCTTATTTTTAGATGTAGTTTCAGAGAATCCCTACTTAATAAAACAACAACCACAAAGCTTAGTTGTCAGCTTGTGG
Source organism: Heliosperma pusillum (assembly GCA_022085475.1). Lineage (NCBI taxonomy): Eukaryota > Viridiplantae > Streptophyta > Magnoliopsida > Caryophyllales > Caryophyllaceae > Heliosperma > Heliosperma pusillum. The sequence continues at coordinate 37,325 of JAIUZE010000581.1, forward strand.
TTGAAAGTCAATATTTCAAAGATCAAACTTTTTCTCCACAATTTACTCACCCATATTCTCTACCTCCTTTAATTTCCTTGCCTTATGATAATTTGCATGCTTCAGTATACAAGACATTTTTGTAATTTACAAATTTTATAACATTGATCAAAATCGGAAATAAAAAAATTTATTTTCTTCGCACTTTGTCGATAAATTAACTCAAATAAAAATTCTATAGGCACCATTTAAGAAATAAATGACCTTTGCTTATCTGATGATAAGTAAATTTACAATTGCAAAATTTGATATCGAGATATACAATCGATATCACATAAATGTTTATGATTAATTAAAAGCCATATTAAAATTAAATGACAAAAAAAAAAACGACCAGAGCAACCCGTATCTAAAAAAATAAATCCAAAAAAATTTCGTCTGTAAAATTATCCGCAAAAAGATCCATACAATTAAAATCCTTATAATCTGCACTTCATGCATGAATATTAAATTTTGTTGAAGATTTGAAAGTGGTATTGTGCGAGAGGGAGAGGCTTAAGAGAATTGAAAAAGAGGCACAAAAATATTGATTTTTTTTTACTTTGTTTTAGTGAAACAATTATTAAAGGGACGTGCTTTTTCACATACGGATTTTACTCTTTCACATACGACTTTTACACTATTACCCTTCTCAATTTTTCATTCCCTCAAACAATTAATCTTTTCCACTCTTCCCTCATCTAGTCATCTCCCAATCACCACTTCCGTTCACCAACTTTGGTCACCACCTCCGATCACTCGCCGATAAACTTACTCCGGCCGACCTCAAACTCCATTAATTTAGAAAAGAAGAAACTAATTAATTTATTAAAAAATTCAAAACAAAAAACAACAAAGCCGACAATCACCTCCTGATTACATCACCATCCTTATAATTAGGTATTTACCCCTAGTCCTCCGTCCGTTCACCCGTCCAATCCGTACCATCACCTCCTGACCTCCGTTCACCGCCATTGTTCACGCCGACCACCCCCGGCCAACAATAACCCCAGTCCTTAACCCGACGCCGACAACCTAACGTCGACAACCTGACGCAGACAACACGCAACCTATCATCTCCGATCCCTTATCATCACCACCAGACCTCTGTTCAACACACCCGTCTCAGCCGCAACCCGACACTGACCACCCCATACCCAGAAAAACCGTCAAGTACTATGCCTTCCACCACTTATTAACCTAATTAATAATGAACTAAGCATATTAATTTCAATAAAACATACTCCGTATTAATAATCGTTAATAAACAAAATTAATTTACTAGTTGGAAACTTATAATTCATTGTTCAAATTTTTGATTAATTAGATTCATTATCAGGAAAGGATGTATTTGGAAGGGTTAATTTGATTATGTTTAGAAAAAGGGTATAGTATGGAAATTTTATGAAAAAAATGTATGTGAAAGAGTAAAGTTCGTATGTGAAAAAGTAATTTCGATTATTAAAATTTAAAAAAAGCAATGAATGAGTTGCGTAAGTGTTTATTTAAGGTGAATGGATAATATATTGGTGTGAGAGTGAGGGTGGAGAGAGGCGCATGCACAGGGTAATTTATCTCATGGGTAGCATTTATATGGTAATGTTATTTATCATGGGCCACTCATTTAAATGGGTAGGGTTACTTTGATAGTTATATGAGTCATATTGGATTCTCATATTCTCTTTGTGACGGACTATATTCGTTACAAGTTTGTGACGGGTTAAATAAAATTCAGATGAGTCAAACGAGTTGGGCAGGTCAAGTATCGGGTTGGTCGTACAAGTCAGGTTAGAATAGGGATCTGGTCAAATCATATGGGTTTTAGGGTCATAATATGAGTTAGGAAAGTGTTACTTTTTTATTTATCTTTTACAAAACGGGTCAAATCTTACCTTTTTATTTATCTTTGACAAAACGAGTCGATTGGTCTGGCCTTAAAAATAACGTGTCATTTCGGGTTTAGGATAATCGATCAGCCCGCGAGTCGAGATTTACAAATCTTTGATCCTTAACAAATGGATTGGGTTTACAGGCCGGGATAGGTTTTGACAGGTTTACATCGAGTACATGGCTTAACCCAAATACAAATAATAATAATAATAATAATAATAAATAAATAATAATAATAATAATAATAATAATAATAATAATAATAATAATAATTAATGTGATAATGAATATCGACCAACATTCGAATTATTATTTTATGATACCCAAAATGTATAACTCCATAAGTTCATATGTTGTATGATAAACCAATATATATGATACAGTTTTATTATGCGTAAACTATGGTATACTACTTAATGAAATTTCATGACATGTAAAACTATTATTTTAAAGCTGAATTATTTGATAAATATATTTTTACATAAATCTTTTATATTTAAATATTGTTATACTCCCTCCTAGTCACTCATTTATTCCTCTTTCCCTTTTACACAAAAATTAAGGAAATGAATTTGGACCACACAAAACACACTACCCCACATACAAATGAATTTAGACCACACAAAACACACAACCCCACATCCAAAAAGGGAAAGAGGGAAGAAAACCCGATTTACCCAATAAGGAAAGAGGGAAGAAATGACCGACTAGGAGGGAGTATTTTAAATAATATGTACAAAAATAAATGCAGTGGTTATATTTGAAATAATGTTATAGGTTCACAATCTATAAATTTGCTGATGCAAATGAATTACAATACAAATCTAAATATTAAATATGACTAATAAATATTAAAATTATTATTTTTTCACATTTTTAATAATAACAAAATATAAAACGGCGACCCGTGTAATTTGCAAAATTTTAAGACTAGTTTGTAATGAAAGTATATGCCTTCTCCACCACTACACATTGTCTACACCTACTACCACTTCCTCTTTGTTCTTCCCTGTAATTCTCCAACTTTCCCCAAAACTTTTGACTACACAATTAAATTATACAAGAACTTATCTTTTCCCATATAATTTTCTGCTCTTATTGTTCAATGCATCACACTTGTATACCAAAATACTTGAACAAGGAAATTATTTCTTGTAAATGATTGGGTTTAATTTATAGTGTTTCTTCAACCCTTTTGAGAATAAGGTAAGGGGTTAATCCTGATTATTTGTTGTTTGCTCGATGTCCTGTGTTTTATTGTATTGTCCTTTCTTATTATTTTGCGCGCAAGGTGTTTGTCAAAAGTCCCAATTGAAACCCAGCGATTAATTTACTAACTACATACTCAGGTTCCAGTATGGGATTGTTAAATTGACAGAAAAAGATGATGAACCCTAAGATTGTTTCACCATTTCTGGGTAGCGATTCTCGAGTTTGAAGATTTGGTTTTGTATCATGAGATGGTAAGTATGAAAGTATAATTTTGAGTAGAATAGGTATTACACTTAGGGGTTGTTTGGTTGCAGGTAGGAAATGCACTTACATAGGAATTTTCACTTCACATTATTTCATGTGAATTAGAAAAAAAAAAACTTGTTTGATTGCATGTAGGAACTCTAATTCCATAGGAATTCCCACTTACCTAGGGGGGCCTAGGTAAGCAACTTCCTCCATTTTGGAGGAATTGGAATTCATGGGAAGTCTCAATTCATGTGAATTGTGTCAACCAAACAACTCACCATTTTTACAATTCACATGAATTAGAGTTCCTATGTTATTTAAGGGGCAACCAAACAACCCCTTAATGTTGAGTCGTAGTTGAGTAAACAGGTCGGAGGATAAGAAAATCGTTAACATAATGAAAATAAGGTGTGTGTTTCATTTTAGATTTGTATAACGCATGGTGGTTATTTGTAAAACGACACATATTAGGCAGGGCGGACGCAGGAATTTCGTACAAGGGGGGGCACAATTTTTTTTTCATCTTAACAAAAATTGGATCTACACAACCTTTTCCCTTAATAAATGGTATTTATTGGTTTTTTTTCATAAAATACTTTAACTTTCAAGTATATGTAAATTGTAGTTACTAATGAATAATATCTTGATATGAGATATATATAACATACTAATAATTCATTTTATCAATAAATCCAAGTAGTCTAATGGTTGAGCAAGTTGTATATTAGTCTGAGGTCTTGGGTTCAAATCTCATTACAACTAAATTTTTACTACAAATTGGAAAATTAGAGTAAGTAAATGATATGCGTTTAAATCATAGTGGTCTATTTAATTAAAAAGAGTACCAAGTGGGAGTCGAACCCATGTCTCTTAGGAAAAATGGGTAGCTGCCCCACCTGGCCCCACCCTAGATCCGCCCCTGATACTAGGGGCTAATTTGTAAAAAAGTGAACATATTAGGGGGTTATTTGCCATTGTTTTTTTCTTGTTTGGTTCAAATGAGTGCAATATGTTCCGCGTAAGAACCGAATCCCCATTCTCACGGTTGGAGTAAGAGAGCTCTTACCGCTTGCTTTTCTTTGTTTTCATTCCCGTCTTTGCCACTTTTTTAGAACTCTCGTTCAGAATTTACTCCGCGTTGTCTTATTTTTATAGCTTTCATTGTTGTTAAATGTTGTGCTAGGTTGCACCAATCATTTCATTTTCTATTCGGGTTTTCTGTTTAATAATGTGTTTCGAGTGATGGGAATTGAATAACCTTGTTGTATTTACACTTACAGACTAATTTATGTGCTGTGTAGAGTTGTGAATGCAATTGAAGAAGGGACACGAGAAAGAAAGAAAAGGGTTAGGGGTTTGATTAAAAAAGGGGTTGTGGTATAATGGGAAGATGAACATAAGCGAAAGGGTATATTGGTAGATTCAAAAAAGGGTTAGGGTATATATGCTCACTGTTCGGTGATCTAGTATTTTTAGTTTGGTAATTTCATAGAAGGCTGTATCTTTTCAAGTAGTTCTGTGGTTTTATTATAATTCGGGGCCTCAACTTTACCGTTTGAACAGAGCCTCTCAAATACATTGGACGGTCGTGGTCATCATCATTCAAGATTACAACTTTCCATCTCTCTCCTACTGCTGATCTTTCTTTAGTGTTTATATATCTATATTTTTGGTGAGCGTTTACGAATCTGGGATGGAGTGATTTCATTGAAACACGTGAAGCTAAGTGTTTTGAAATTGACTTGAATAGAACCCAGATAAGAAAAAATGGTTGTTGCCTCAAGTGGCAACTCCTTCAACAAGGAGATACCTATTCGCAGGAGAATCAGCAACATGTATGTTTTATACTCTTAGTTCATTTCATAATATTGTTTCACTTTTATCTTAATAATTTATTTACTTATATAGGCTAATGTGTGAGAAACATTAATGAAATTTGCCTTTAATTGATTGTTCATTCACCCTTCAATAAGAAATAATTATTTGTTGACAAGGAGGCACAAAGAGCATTAAAAATTCTCATAGTAGTGAAGAGTAGGTTGGAAACTTGAGACCTAATGTGCCCAATATCTTATTTTTACTACGAGGTGAATCCCATCGGGTTTTCTTTAGCCGGTATCTAGACGAGAACTTTGAAATAACATACTAGTGAGTAGGGATTAAAGTTAAAACCCTAGAAATTGGTTTAGCATTATGCTTACATTTGGTGTTATATAAGAACCCATTTTTGTTGGTCCAAACTACCTACTATTTACGTCATTTTTTTTTGCAAAGCACTGCCTAAGTTATCTTTTGCAAAACAAAACCTAAATTTTAGCTCTTTGTTATACACTAACTAAAACATTATTCCGGCTTAACTTGCTAAGATCATAAGCTTGGGGTTCAATTCTGCCTAGCAATACTATTGCTAACTCCTCAGAAAATAGAGGACACTAAAGCTAGAAGCAAAATAAAGAGGGATATTTGGGGGAAACTAGGAAAAAGGTAGGTAGTTTTCTACTAAAGAGGAAGAAAATCAGGTAGTTTCTGGCAAAAAATGTCAGGAACTTTTTTGTCTGGATGACCGGAACTGTGATTTTGGTAGTTATTGACAAAAAAAGGTTAAAATTTAGGTAGTGTTTGACAAATACAGAAATTGTAGGTAGTGCTTCAAAACCGATGTAATCTTTAGGTGGTGTTTGTGAAAAAACTCTGTAAGAAAAGAACTGTTTGTTTGCTGGTCAAACTTGATGGGTGTACAACAAAGACAGCTATTGCATTTCTATTGTTAGAAATATAAATAAAACAGAAGTGGTGTGGGACAAAGGTAAAAGAAGAAGAATTTTGCCCACAACAACAAGAACCCTAGTTTTACCGTCAATCGCTTTTATCCGTGTAGTTTTTGATGAAGCTTAATCCTTTAGTGCATTCTTGGCCACGTGTAAAGTGTAAACACAAGTGTAATGTAATGTCGTAATGAGTTTCATCTCGGAGAAATATGTGAAAACAAAGTTTAATCCTTACTTGTCCTTGCTTTCTATCGCCTCCTTTCCTCACTTTATTTCCAACAAGTAGGTTATGTTAAGTTTTAATTGTAATTTCACTCAACCAAAGTACCAAACCTAACATAAGTATGGTGTCATAGTGCTTTCAACTGTATTCCCTTTAGAACAATAACATATCACTGGTTACTGGTTCTATGTATTTCATGTGTAGCTAGAATTTATACACCATTTCAATTGTATTTCTTTAGATAAAACGTATACACCATATCAATATTTTGCAATGGATTTTTGGGTTTAGATATTTTGATACTATGGTGGTATCCATTGTTCTGCCTTCTTTTTTGAGATGAAAAAAAGAAGTAACCTAAGCCACTTTCCTGAGAAATTTTGCAAAAAGTATTACTCGTAAATTGTTGTGAGTTGGTGAGTAGGTGCTGTTGTATGCTGGTGACTTTGTGCTATTACTTAGACCAAGCCTGTGGCTGGTGGAAGACAAAACATTACAGAATATATCAGCTTGCAGCTTCGTACTTGTTTATTTGAACGAATTGTGTACGCAAATTCCTTAAGTTGCATTGAAGCTGTCACGAGAAATGGAGCATCTGACTGGGAAGTGACAGAAACTATAGGCAAATACAATTATTGGAAGAGGCATGGCTCATAAATACATGATCGATATCTTTTTTATTCTATACTAGAAAAATATATGCTTTGATGTTGGGATTAGTCAAATATATGATACTGACATAGTTGAAACTTCAAATAAACATACAAACCCCTTTATTCTAAGACGCTAAGGATTTTAATTTCTACCTCAGGGTTTTCTTAATGAATTAGATGGCATAATTTATAGCTAGCAGTCACATTTTTCAAAATGTTATGCTTATACCTTTTGTTTTAGTGATTGTTTGTGGTTCAAGTATATACAGTTGTCCTATGTGGAACCTGATTGTCGTTTTCATATTTTGTGATTCCTAGTTTTAACAAAAGAGAAGACGATTTTCCGTCCTTGACAGAGTACAATGATTACTTGGAGGAGGTGGAGGATATGAGTACGTTCTTCTCATCAATTACGTGTTTTATCTCTGCTTCTCTAGTTTTTTTGTTCGAGCAGAGTTTTGTTACAAATTTATCTGTGGTACAGCATGGAACTTAATTGAAGGAAGAGATCTTGTTGCCATCGAAGCTAAAATTGCAAAATACGAGGAAGAGAATAAAGAACAGATAGTGAACTCTCGAGCTCGAAAGGCAAGTTAGATTTAATTGCGAAACAAACTCTTGCTATAATCACAGAGGAGGATTTTGCTCTGCCTTCAAGATATTGCTTATGATTGTTTGCTGCTTTATCTAAAGACTGACTTTAAGGAGAAATATCAACATATGTGTTTTATTCAGGCGGAGGAGCGAGCAGCAGCTGCGGCAGCCATCAGGGGACCTGCTTTTGGTGATACTGATATGGTTAGTTGTTGCAGTAATCTCATTCAGTACATTTTATTACTTAGTTGTAGCGAACTCCAAGAATTGTCAGCATCAATGTATACTCAGGTAGTCAGGTTACTCACACTTGCACCAGATATCATCACTGATTGTGTTTGTATATGATAAATTGAAATAGTACACATATATGATTGTCCCATCCTTGTGTTTTTCGGCTGTCTGAACTAGAATAGGCAAACATTGATCTGACCACAGAGCTGGCAGGCTTGGGTTAAAGTGTTTATGGCCAATTAGCTGATTGGGTTGACGCAACAAGAACATGCCATGATTTTAACTTGAGTACTCTTATCAATGTATACTCATACTCTATGTTACTTCGACTCTTCTATTTAGAGTCGTACCCGTGTCCGACACGACACAACATGGATATGGGTATGAAACTGCCCCGACACTTCTCAATCTGACAATTCACTTGGAAGAGCTAAAAAAAGAGGCTTAGATGATAAAAATAGCGATAAAGAGTGTTTATGAAGTATCTAGTATGATATTTAATTATTTTAAGCCTTGTTTCCCGAATTACAAATATTTCTAAGTAGACCTGGCAAATGGGTCAAACAGGTCGGGTCAGTTTGGGTCAGGTCATCTCGGGTTTGCTCAATCTTTCGGGTCGGGTCGCTTCGGGTTTGGGCCATTTCGGGTATGGGTCATTTTGGGTCGGGACATTTTAGATTTATATCCGATTTATTTAGGCTATTTTAAGGTCTCAAGCCCGCTTCGAGCCAAACTCGCACGAGCCGACTTGGACCAAGCCGAGCTTGAGCTGCACGTGGGCGGTCTCGTCTCATTATTACCCCTAATCACAATAAATTGGGTCATTTAGGTTCATTTCAAATTGGTTTGTTTGTAGGTCGCTGGTTTCGGGTCGGGTTATTTTGGGTCGGGTCTCTTTCAGGTCAGTCAAGGTTCGGTTCGAGTCAGGGTCGGGTCGGGTCAATTCTGGTTTCGGGTCATCCTCGGGTCAGGTAATTCCGGGTCGCTTTCGGGTCTTGGGTCAGCCTTATCGGGTCGGGTTATTCGGGTCAGGTCAGTTTTGCCAGGTCTATTTCTAAGTGTATCTCTGCTTTGAAACTTGTCCTACCCGTATCCTTATTTTAGGAGAAGGTCCCGTTGTCTAAAAAATTTAGTCATGACGAGTCCGACACTCGGATCCACACCCGTGTCCGACACTCGGATCCACACCCGTGTCCGACACTCGGATCCACACCCGTGTCCGACACTCATAGAGTCTGAGTAACATAGCTCATACTTGGTAACAGACGTGACAAAGCCAGCTAACCCGACCTGAGCCAACTCCAAAAAGACTAACTCGAAGTTGAGTGTTGACCTGAAACAACCGATAATTATTAATTTGACACAAAAACTTTAATAACGTGATCCAAGACAACTTGAATATGACTAATTGACCCAACCCATATACACTAACCCAAAAATGGCTAGAACATGAAATGACCCAAAAGTAGCTCACTGAAGATGACTGGACCAAAATGATTAGGCCTTAACTTGACCTGAAATGAGCTGTTAGATCAGAGCTGTGTCGGATCTATTCACACTCATACCAAATATCACCTGGGTGTGTTGTATATGATGGTTGGACATATTCTACCTGTCTGTCTTTCATCATTGAGTTCTTCGGTTGTTGGAACAGGTCACGGATCAGAGCACTCAAACAGGGGTGTCGATCACAGCTCAAGGGCAATATGCACCTGCCATTTCTGGTGGGGCATTTATGCAACCACGGCCCATGGGAATGGCTCATCAACCATTACCTTTGGGAGGTCCTGATTTGAACCTTGATGATGAAGAAATGACGAGACTTAAAGCTGAGAGAGGTGGACGTGCTGGGGGATGGACGCCTAAATTCGGCAGGAAACGGGCACTTGAGGAAGCTTTTGGGAGCCTATGGTTGTGAATCATTCTCGAGAAAAAAAGGCAAGTGCTTTTCTCTACGCCATGTCCAGTCACGAGCCTCAGATAATCTCAAAGAATAGTCTGTAGTTGTATTCTTAAATCCTCAAGGGCCTCTTTGGATGTAACATTTTTGAGTCTCAGAAATTGCCTTAGACATTAAATGTAGGAACAGTGTTGGACCATGATTCTATATGAAGTCAGAATGTGTTTACTTGTTAAGTTTATCAGGACTTTAGGCGAGTTTTTTTAATGAAAGTATTTGAAGGTGGCTACAGACAGATCGACCAATGCTAATTCTCTGTGTAGATCCCGGAATTTCCGTTCTGTTCATGGGCTGAGTTATTTCTGTGAAGAGTAAAGAACAAAAGTTAGAAGCAAGCGCTAATTTATTATAGTACTCCGTACATTTTATAATTTATTTTCGTCTTAGTTGAGTACTCCGTATATTTTATCATCTACTTGCGTTTTAGTTAGCATAAAATGCATTTCTGCTCGTTAAAAGTGATCGAGCTAGAAGATGTAAATCCAAAATTCCGATTGATAATCACGATGAGTAAATATAGCACCTTCGGATTTTCAACCCTAGCGCTGTGACTTATGGCTTCTCCTAACCTCCTCTGTTTCTAGCCACGGATTGTAACTTCCTATCTTTTTCCACAACCACCTCGAAGTCACGATGATGTATACAATTAACTTCTCTGAAGTTTACAGTTTTGGCTTGAAAACTGAAATAGGCCAAGTAAAGCTGTTTTTCATACAGTTTACTACCGACAAATGTCTTAGGCCCTGTTCTTTTAGACTTAATTTCAGTTCCTATAAGTTCAGTTCAGCTTCATTAAGTTAAGTTCAGTTCAGTACAGCTCTATTAAGTTTTATTCAGTTCAGTTCAGCTCTATTAAGTTCAGTTCAGTTCAACTCTATTAAGTTCAGTTCAGTTCAGTTCAATTCAGTTCAGATTACTTTTATTTCAACATTATTATGATTATTATTCTTATCATTGTTATTATTATTATTATATTTATATTTTTAAAAAATTATTCTATTACTATTATATCACTGTTATAATTATTCTTTATATTATTATATTTATGTTTAATATATTTATTTATTCTTATATTATTACGATTAATGGAAATACTAGTATTATTAATATTTATTAATATTATATTTTATATTTTATTGATATATTCATTATTACGAATATTATTAGATATTTATTATTATTATTATTATTATTATTATTATTATTATTATTATTATTATTATTATTATTATTATTATTATTAATAGTAATAATAATAGTAATAATAATTATTATTATTATGTATTAATATATTATTATTAGACCTATTATTATTATTATTATTAATTATATTTACTTTATTACTATTTATATTATTTATATTTTTTTTAGTTACTATTGTTAATATATTTATTACTATATTATATTGTTATTAATAATGTTATCATTTATATTAGTATTTTATTATTATAATATTTATTATTATATTATTGTTTTATTTTTTTATACATCTGATTAGATTATTATTAAATAATATTAATATCATATTATTATTAATAATGATTTATATTATTATAATATTAATTATTATTATTATTATAAATTATATTTTATATTATTGTTTATATTATTATATTATACTTATCATATTTATTTTTTAGTTACTCTATTTTATTTATTTATTACTATAATTAATAATGTTATCATTCATATTAATATTATATTTTTTTATTATATTAATATAACATTTTTTTTATATCTTATTTGATTATTATTATTAGATTATATTAATATAATATTATTATTACAAATGATTAATAGTAATAATAATAATATTGTTATCTTTTTATTATTTCAGTTCAATTCAATTCAGTTCAGCTCAGCTCTATTAAGTTCAGTTCAGTTCAAATCAGCTCCATTAAGTTCAGTTCGGTTCAGTTCAGTCAAATTCAGTCCAAAAGAACAGAGCCTTATGCTCTTTTCTTTCCAGCTTAATTTTAGCTCGTTTCAGTTCAGCTTTATTCAATTCAGTTCAGCTCCATTCAGTTCACTTCAGTTCAGTTCAGCTCTATTCAGTTCAGTTCAGTTCAGCTCGACTTCATTCAGTTTCACAAAAAATCAGCTCATTTCAGTTCTACTCATCTTAAACTTAAAAGTTTTTATTAATATTAATATTAATATTAATATTAATATTAATATTAATATTAATATTAATATTAATATTAATATTAATATTAATATTAATATTATTAATTAATAATATTTTATTATTAACTAATTAATACTCCCTCCATCTCATAATTATCCCTCGTTTGACTTTTACTGTGACAACCCTCGCGAATGCGGAAATATAAAACATACAAGCATGTGAAATAATATGCGGAAATACGGTATTTTAAAAACCTTTAAACATGCAAGATATATAACACGAGGTGTGTCAAAATGTTACAAACGAAATACGGAAATACAACAAAGAGACGGGGTCTCTTAAAATGTTAGCAAAGAACAAGTGTTTAACAAAACTAGCTACAATCGTCTAGAGGTGAAACTTCCAGGGACAACGCCCGCTAGCTCACACCCGAACCCCAAAATATCATATCCAAAAAGTCATCCAAAGCAAGCAACCTGTTCATCCATGAAAAACATGAATGCCACAGTCAGTGGGGAGTAACTCCGGGTTCTCCCAGCCATATCACATTAAACGTACATAAAAGGAAATACAAAAGTAGAAGCATGCATATATAGATATACATATGAAATACGATAAGGATAGATAGGCAATTCAATATATAATGATAAGAGCATATGGAATACAAATCCGAATCCATCATACTATACAAAGGCTCGGGGAAGACACTCTTAGCAACCGAATACACTCACTAGGGCTTGCATCTCACCGTTA
>JAIUZE010000582.1:0-11958 GCA_022085475.1 Heliosperma pusillum
CAATAATGACTATATTATCTTTACAGTAATATTGTTACAGTAACAATATTACAGTAACATGTGCTGAAGTATCTTGCGATAGTTTAATCCCCAAAAATTTACACCATATCAATTCCATTATAAATTTCACAATTTCATAACCCTAACCCCAAGTAATAATGTTACGGTAACAATATCACAATAACGTATAAAATCCGACATAATATCACACATTATTATTACAGAAATCAATCGCAATTTAATAAAGCACAAAATCATACGAACAATAATACAGTACTAAATCTCAGAACGTCTTAACCCTAACTTTTTCGCCCAAACAGTTGGAACACATAAAATCGACATTAATAGTATGAACACTTAACAACAACAACAACAACAACAACAACAACAACAACAACAACAACAACAACAACAACAACAACAACAACAACAACAACAACAACAACAACAACATGAGCACACACAATTTAAACATAATTATTTTGCAAAAATTAAATTATTCAGTTTGAGTAAAACATTAGCCGTAATAGTTTTTTGAGAACGAAATCCTGAAAGACGGAAATCAACTAACAATTTTTTCATATCAATCAATATAAAACAATAACAGTAATAACATGCTTAACGACAATTTCAAAAAAAATTGCGAAAAAGGAGATCGATTTATACGTCTTCATTATTTCATAAACGGATGTATTATAAATTTGACTAGATTTTTTGAAGATTTTCGCTCGAGTTTAGAGAACTTTTTGGTTGATTTTGAAAGTTAAGGAAAGGTTTGAATATTACATGTGAATGATCTTGTTGAACAATTAATGACTGCAATTATTAAAGAGAGAAGATTTGTAGAGAGAGAAAAACTATTAAAATAATGAAACATCAACAGACGGCTTCTAGTTTTTATATATCTGACATAATTGTTGGGGTGACGTGGACTAATGAGCACTGTTGGATCTTGTTGATCCAATGGTCCTTATTCATAGGACCAGACTCATCTAAGAAGCTGGACTCACCGGATGCTCATTATATATATATATATATATATATATATATATAGAAATTGGATCCGGTGAGTCCACATATCTTAGGTGAGTACGTCCCGTGAATCTCAACCATTAGATCTAAGATAAATAAACGGCTGAGATTAATCATCACAAACTACAACTAACCTAGCTATATAAACCTCAAGTTACACACTTCTCTCGTCATAATTCAATAACACTTTCTCTCTCTAAACCACATCTCTCTAACTCACTTTCTTTCTTTGTTTCTTATTCCAGTATAATTGAAACTTCCTGCAAATCAACAATTGATATTTCATCATCAATTTACATTACTCATCTTCTTCCTCTATTTTACAAGTGAATAAAATCTGAAAAATAATTGAAACTTTACGCGGATTAACAATCGCGAATTAATCGATTTTGAATTTCACGCGAATTCCAGTTTACTCGTCTTTCAGGTGAAGTTAAGTTACTCTTACCTTTGTTCTTCTTATTATCGTCAATTCGCGTTCATTATTTTACTCGGATTTGACGCTAAATAATTGTTTTGAGATTGTAATTTCTTCATTAATGCCGATTGTTCATGCGATTAATGCCGATTGTAATGTTCATAGTAATTTTGCAAAAAATTAGGGTTATGACATGGTGAAATTGAGCAGCAATTTTAGTTTGTGCTTTGTTAATTTACGATTGATTTATTTAATAATTTGCGATTATATGAATATTTAAATTGTATTATAATCTCATGTTTATATTGTTCGATTTCGGATTTATGTATGTGTTTATATTGTTTGAGAAAAAGTTAAGGTTATGATATTGTGAAATTCATAACTAGATCTGTTTTTAGGAAAACTGGAGGTATACAGCAGCGACGGCGATTAGTTAACCTACCGCTGTAAATAAACTTGACATATAGTGTAACATTATTACTGTAATATTGTTACCGTAACAATAATAAAGTAAATGTAAACTTAAACTGAAACAGTAATAAAGTGTTACAGTAACAAGAGTACTTCATTAGTACAGTAACAACATTACTCTATATGATTCAATTTTAATTCCAGCTACTGTTGACTTTTAATTGATATGTGTTTAATAACCAATATATTTGATATTGTGTGATTTTTTCCAATTAAATATGTCGAATTATAACATTGTCGTAACCTTACAAATGATGTTACTGTAATATTATTACTGTAAAGTTATTACTAATGATGGACCACCGGCTTGCGCATATGGTTTAGTTTTTAATGGCTGAATGTTTTGTTTTGAATGTCAGAAAATTTGAAGAAGAAGAAGAAGAAGATTGTTTGAGAATCAATCAACACAAAAAGGCGTGCAAAGACATCGTACATACAAAAAAGAGAAAGATACTGAATAAGTTGTGATGAAGATATATATGGTTATATGAAGACGGGTACGTTATTGAATTTGAAATACTAGTTGAGACTTATAACATTGTTGTGTGTTTTGTTATGTGTGATTATGATGTATACTTATTGTAGATGTTTCGACGTTTTTGTGATGTGGTCTTGTAGAAGATTTTAGCATATCATAAGGACTTCTTCGAATATGTTTTCACTTACTTTTTGTTGTTGAATTGAGTTAGAATCATAACTTTTAATATTATTTTTTGTGTTACTTCGATGAATCAATGTTGTTGCAGTAATATTGTTACTATAACATTGTTACCGTAACACTGTTACCATAACATAGTTACTGTATC
This sequence comes from Heliosperma pusillum, assembly GCA_022085475.1. Taxonomy (NCBI): domain Eukaryota; kingdom Viridiplantae; phylum Streptophyta; class Magnoliopsida; order Caryophyllales; family Caryophyllaceae; genus Heliosperma; species Heliosperma pusillum. The sequence goes on from JAIUZE010000582.1 coordinate 2,728, forward strand.
ATGTACGATTTTTCATAAAATAAAATAAGTATTACAATAATATTTAATTAGGTTATTCACCTTTGGCATAATATTGCATTATTTTTGTTTACTAAGCATTAAGAAACCATAAATAGATGATAATATAAACTATTGTAATATATTTTGGCTTTAATGTCTTCAAAGAAGCCTAGTCATTTTTCGGGATTAATAGGAGGACAAGATCTTTATCGTTATTTATTTTATTTAAAGGCTTTTAGCTCAAATGGAAGAGCGATGTGCAAACCTTGCACATAGGTATGGGTTCAAATCCCATAAAGCCTAGTTATTTTAAGATCGTATTGTAGGCCTTTCAAGCGGCCATATAACCTACTATTACTTATTGCGTGGTCCACACGACTTAATTAATTTAGTTTAACAGAGAATGTTGTGCATTCATCTTTTTTTGTAGTTGTTGATGATGAATTATTTCGATGATATTGTAACATCATTAATTAAAGTAACAATGATACAACAACCGTGTTACTGTAACATCATTGCTTCATCAAAGTGACACGAAAACAATAAATGAGTTTCAATTCTAATTCATTTCATCAAGAAAAACCAAGTGAATAGAGACCCGTTCATGTGCTTCTAATATACTAAAATGTTTGGCAACAATATACCACAATAATGTGAAAAGTTTACAATAAGTATACATCATAATCATACATTAAAATCCGACAACAATGTTAACAAGCTCATCTAGCCTTCCACCTTCAATAACACTTCCGTGTTCACGCCTATCTTCATGACTTATTATTAGTTGGTGTCTCACTCTTTTTTGTAAATACTTTCACCTTGCGCGCCATTTTTGTGTTAGTTTCAAACCATCATCTTCCATTTTTCTGACATCAGAACAAAACATTCGACCATTAGTAACTAAAGCATATGCAAAAGCCGTTGTGTTTCATCACTAGTGATAAATTTAACGTAATAATATTACAGTAACAGTACTACAGTAACATCATTTGTGAGTTAATTTTAATGTTATGCAATCAAATTTAATTGGAAAAAACACAGTATCAAATGTACAATGTTGTAACAGTAGTTCAAGTTCATTCTCTATCATGCAGTAACAAGGTTACAGTAATGCTATTACAGTAACATGTGTCGAGTATGCTACGACAGCTAATTATCAGACTTACCCCAATTTTCACGAAAACAAGTCCAGGTATGAATTTCACAATGTCCTAACCCTAAATTTTCGCACAAATGAGATCGACACCAGAAACATGAACACATACAAATCAAACATATTTTTTTGGAAAAAATTCAATTATTCAGTTTGAGCGAAACATTAACCACAACTTTTTTGTGGAAAACAAAAATCTAAATTAAATAAAAATCAATTAACAATTTCTTCATATCAATCAATATAAACAAAATTAATAATAATAATAATAATAAGTAATAAGAATAAGAAGAAGAAGAAGAAGAAGAAGAAGAAGAAGAAGAAGAACAACAACAACAACAACAACAACAACAACAACAACAACAACAACAACAACAACGTCAATCACAGCAATTTTTTTAAGAAAATATTGAAAAAATACGATTATTACCTCTTATTCATGTGAGAAAACGGATGAAATTGAATCTTGACTATATTTTTTGAAGATCTACGCTTGATTTTAATTAAAATTTGGCTGGATTTTGAATTTTTTTTGAAATAGGGTTGGTTGTTGATTTTTTAGGTTTTACGTGATTTTGGGGGAATTTTTTGTCAGTTATTAGAGAGAGAGGGGCTAAGTTTGTAGAGAGAGAGGGGCTAAGTTTGTAGAGAGAGAAATTTTCTTATTATTATGAGACTTGTATGAGAAGAAGTTTCCTTTTTATAACTCTGCCAATTTTTTTGTGGCGACGTGGCTCAACGAGGGCTCTTGGATCTAATGATCCAATGGTCCTAATTGATAGGACTGTACTCACCTAAGAAGCTAGACTCACCGGATGCTCACTCTATATATATATATATATATATATATATATATAGAGGCTGAATCCGGTGAGGCCGCTAATTATGGCGAGGCAGCCTGCCTCACCAAACTTTTCATTGGACTGATTTAGAAGACTCAAATGGTATTGTTAAATGGGCTGACAATTAGAAGTCATTCTTAATTGGCCCAAACACTTTCTATATCAAACATAAACGCCAAAATCCAAATTCAGAATTTTTTTCTCTCTCTGCTTTCCTTTCTCTCTCTGCTTCTTCGTAAAAATTGTAGTGACATAGATTGCTGCGATTTCAATCAATTTCTTGAAATCAATTGCTGCGATTCTACAAAATTGGGCGCCGATATTCATCAAAACAACAAATAACAACCCGAGTTTAGCAAATTCAGAAGAAAATTCCAATTAGTTTGCAGGTAATTTCATAATTTTATCATAATTGAGCATATTCAAAAATTCCGTTGATTAATTTATGATATAAGTCTCAATTTTCATCAAAACTGGACTTTTTTATCAACCTCGTGATTTCCTATTAATTACAACGTTTTTTTTGACGTTTTGCGGCTCTGATTGTTATGGAGATTGTAGATATTAAAATACTTGATGGTAATAGTTCTATTGAAACAGGTATGTCGCGATTTTGCTGCTTTGATTTCGATTTTGTGAATCTAAGACTTGGTTGATTGAATCTTAAAAATGAAATTGTAATATTCTAGGTCTTTGTTAATGTGAAATAGAGACTTGATGTTGGTGTTTATGGTTGTTGTGTAATAAAGACTTGATTTTGTGATTATTATAATAGTCGCTCCGTCACGGTGAAAAGTTAGTTATATAATGCATTGCATATATGTTTGTTTCTTTGTGAATCTAGAACCTGTTTTTGTGAAACTTAGACATGATTTTGCAAAACTTATAATCATCGTTCCGTCATGTTGAGAATTTAATTATATGATGCATATATAGTTGTTTTGTTGTGAATCTAGGACATGATTTTGTGAAACTTAGACATGATTTTGTGAAACTCGTAAAATTCCCTCTGTTAGCAGTAATATGTTTTTTTGTTTTTTATGTTTGATTTTTTTAACCCGTGACATGATTCTTGAATATTTATTACCATCGTTGAGAATCCTTGCCAATATTTTTCCACATGAGTATTTAATTAAAGGTTTGTTTCTTTACACAGGAAGATACATCAGAAGAGGAAGAAGAGGAAGAAGCGGAAGAAGCGGAATAGAGAGTTAAGAAGCGAAATAGAAAGTGATGTATTCCCAGGATGATGAGGATTGAATAAAAACAAGCTTTAACTAGTTTTCTTTTATGTTTGATTTATTTTGGTTTTCAACTCAAGTATTTGGGAATATGTTTTTGGTTAGCATTTGATGATTTTGTAGTATATGATGATTTTGTGAATCCTAGACCATATTTTGTGAAATATAGACATCAACTTGTGAAATCGTTTTATTGAAAGTTTATTATTTCAGATTTTGTGAATCCTAGACGTGATTGTGTGAAACCTAAGTTTGATTTTATGAAACGTGTGTGATTTTGTGAAACAGAGACATCAGTGAGTGAAATCGCTTTAATTTAAAGGTTACTATTTCATATTTTGTGAATAAAATATGTAATTGTGTTATGATTCCTTTTACGTGTGAAATTTCTTACACATAAATTTCCAGATTCACAACATGAAAGTCAAAGATTCAGAAACGTTAGCTATAGGATTCACAAACAATTGCCATACTTTGACAAAATAAATTTCTATTTGCACAAGAGTTTCACAAATTGAGATCCTAGTTTCACAAATGACTGCCCTACTATAACAATCAAGGATTACCCGTAGGATTCATCACATAGATTAGCTGTAGAATTCACAAACTAAAAGGCCAAGTTTTACAAAGTCAAATCCTATTTTTAAAAACTAAGTTTATAGATTCATAATTCAAAAGTGTGAGATTCACAAACTGAGGTCCTAGATTCACAAAAGTGCAGGTTGATCTGCTTGTCTACTAAATAATTACCTACTTTTGTGAATCGTTTCTCTTATACAAAATGTTGCCGAATAATACTTATACACACTGTTGGAAACACATGTCTACTAAATTATGGATTTACAACTAAGGATTAACACAATCTGAATTGTCTTAATCCCTTGATCCCTTGATCCCACAGTCTTGATCCCTTGATCGCACCGTCTTGATCCCTTGATCCCACCAGTACAACACAAAACTTTAGGCAAAAACCTATACCAACAAAAACAATCAACGATATACAATTAGTTAAAAAGATATACCAAAGTTACATATAAAATTAAAGGAAATGACATCAATTTTAAGACGAGGATTTTTTCAAAATATATATGTTTATGGTGAACAAAAAAAACAAGTTCAATTACTATTTTCATATGAGTTTCACAAACTAAGATCCTAGATTCACAATATAAAATGCCAAGATTCACAAACCTTAGCTATAGGATTCACGAACCTTAGTTGGAGGATTCACGAACCTTAGTTGTAGGATTCACAAACCTTAGCTGTAGGATTCACAAACTGATGCCTTACTTTAACAAAGAAAATTCCTCTTTTTCAAGTAGTTTAACAAACTTGGGTCGAAGATTCACAACACAAAAAGCCAAGGTTCACAAACCTTAGTTGTAGGATTCACAAATTGATGTCCTACTTTAACAAAGAAAATTCCTCTTTTTCAAGTAGTTTCACAAACTTGGGTCGAAGATTCACAACACAAAAAGCCAAGGTTCACAAACCTAAGCTGTAGGATTTACAAACAGATGCTCTACTTGAACAAAGAAAATTCATATTTTCAAGGAATTTTTATACACTTGAGTCCTAGATTCACAACACAACAAGCCAAGTGGACTTAATCAATGGAACCCTAAACCCTAAACCCTTTTCCTTATTCATGGAACGGGGGAGAAAACCAAAACTAAGCCCTAAAAAGGAAGGGTTAACCCCTACCGAGGGGAAATGGGATGATAAGAGGGGGACGTGTATCCTAAATTTAGAACGGGAAATATTTTAGAGATCATAAGAAGGGTGCGGGTATCCTAAATTAAGAAGTGGACTTAATCAATGTTTTTTAGATTAGAAAAAGGTAAAAAAGAAAGAGAAAAAGGCAATTTTCACATTCAACAAGATAACATAAGTAGGCAGAGGTCAGATATATGCCAATTCACAAGCAAATAGAGTGTTATTTGTTCATCTAAAAAGAAATTCATTCACAGCCAAGATAGTTTTGTAGGAGTATAGTTTACTTCTGTTATTGTAGCAATAGCTTTGTTTTGCACAAAATTAAGTGATCGTTACTGATTGTGATTGTGTTAATGAAACTATACATCATATGTTTGTGGGTAGCTGATTAAGACGACACGATAAAGTTGCAGGAAAATTGTTAAAAGCCGTTCAAAGTACTCTGCTAACCTGAACTATTTCAATTTACTATCGTTAGTGAATGTAGACTGCATCAATTAGGCTGCTTTTTCCTTATGCAATAATCCCTCAGACATTGACCCATTAGTTCAACAAAACCATAAGGTGTGACCTCACACGACAAACTGATTCACAAACAATATGGGTAAGATTCACAAAATACATCCTTACTTTCATAAAGACAATGCCTATATTCACAGCAGTTTCACAAAGTAAGATGCTCGACTCACACCACAAAGTCCAAGATTCACAAACCTTAGGCGCACGATTCACAAAATAAAGGCATACTTTCACAAAGTCAATACCAAAATTCACAGCAGTTTCACAAAGTAAGGTGCTCGACTCACACCACAAAGTCCAAGATTCACAAAATAAATGCCTACTTTCACAAAGTCAATTTCTGTGTTCACAGCAGTTTCACAAACTAAGGTCTTAGAGTCACACCACAAAGTCCAAGATTCACAAACCTTAGGCGTAGGATTCACAAAATTAAGGCAGAAATTACACCACGACTAAGACAATGTGACGAGTGTGAAAAAATCAAGTATAAGAGATATACACAGTAAAACTGGCGGACCGAATCAAACGGATAAGCGGGAAAATGATCGGAAAATATAAAATCAATCAAAATATGTACTAGAAGTTTGAATGATACAAAATCAATCTCTATAAAAATCAATCAAATAGAAAATATACAAATTATAGCTTCAAAAATAGTAAAACATCGATAATCAAGTAAAATTTTAGTGCAAATTCAATTGTCAGTGAGAATTTATGGAGAGAATATATTAACTCCAAAAATAAGTAGATTAACCTTAAAATACATAAACTAATATCATTAACAAAAGTAGATCATGATATAATGAGCAAAAATCACATAAAATTCTAATTTCAAGTGTAATATGAACAATTACTTATGAAAATAAAAAACTAATTTCGAAAAAAAAAAGACGTTCGATAATATGCAAGTACACGGTATAATATCTGAAAATGCACAAACCGCAAGTAGATTGAAGAAATCGTAAGTTCAATCTCACGAATATGACGAGATAGAAGGAACAAACGATAAAGAAGAACAGTGATATTCAAAAATTGAAAAGCATAGGACAAATAAATCAAGAAAAATAATAATCACACATCAAAAACCACAAATTAATGCGATTAGCTGAGAAAATACCTTCAAAATTGATCGGAAATCACAATGATAACAGTGTAGAATTAGGAAATAGACGATGCGCGATAATATTGTGCGAAAATAATGATGAACGGACGAAATAACAATGATCGAAAGAAAGTTGTAGATAATTAGGAGAAAAGATGCAAACTTGCAGTGGAGAGAGAAAGAAGCTAGGTGAAATAAAAGTCTCTTTTCTTATTTTTTGAGGTGGGGAATTTGCCAATTTGGTATTTGACGTGGCTAAATCTTGTGTGTCAATTCTAATTATTTTGGATGGTGGGGATAGGTACAGCCGCCTTACCCTAAGAAGGGTGTCTCACATGATTCAATTCCGTATTATTATATATATATATATATATATATAGATATATATATATATATTCTATATATATATATAGATATATATACTATAGGAAGAGAGAGAGAGAGAGAGAGAGAGAGAGAGATAGGTTCTTGTGAGTCCACCATTTTTTTGAGTCCATGAGTTCTAATCTTGGCCTTTAGATGAAGGAGATGGGTGGACAAGATTAGAAATAGATAGAGGGATGGGATTAGAACAAGAATGGATGGACAAGATGAAAACAAAATGAAGGGACAAGATTATAACCAAAATGAATGAATTCCACATACACATCACCTTGATAGTGTCCCTTTATACTAGAATATGATTTCGAGACAATCTTTTGCAACTTCAGCTTTTTATTAGTGTAACTTCAGTCATTACGAGTGTAACTTCAACCATTATTTTTGTAACTTCAAACCAAAATGTGATTTCGACTATACAAATTTGAATTTATGTAACTTTATGACAAGTTTATGTGATTTTAGCCTTTTTATGAGTGTAATTTCAGTCATTACGAGCGTAACTTCAGTCCTTATTTGTGTAACTTCAAACTAAAATGTGTTTCGACTATATAAATTTGAATTTATGTAATTTTAAGACAAATTTACTTGGTTTTAGCATTTTTATGAATGCAACTTCAGTCATTAAGAGTGTAATTTCAACCCTTATTTGTGTAACTTCAAACTAAAATATAATTTCGACTATATAAATTTAAATTTATGTAACTTTATACAAGTTTATGTGATTTTTAGTCTTTTTATAAGTATAAACTTCAGTTATTACGAGGGTAACTTCAACATTAATTTGTGTAACTTTGAATTAAAGACATTTATGTGTAACTTTAAGACATGTTTAGGTAACTTTAGTCATTTTTTGGTTAATTCCAGTGATTTATACTAAATGTGATTGAATATATTAATTTGAATTCATCTAACTTCAAGACAAGTTTTAGTAACTTTAGTCCTTACTAGTGTAACTTCAGTTTTTAATAGTGTAATTTTAGTCTTTAAAAGTATAACTTTGAGCCTTAAAAGTGTCACTTCAAGCCTTGAAAGAGTAAATTCAGTCCTTAACAGTGTTACTTCAGTCCTTAACAGTGTTACTTCAGTACTTAACAGTAAAAAAAAACAAGATCTAAAATTACAATAAAAAAACATAAGAAATTTAAAAAATTAAAAAAAGATCTTAAAAGAACATAACAAAAAAAAAACAGATTTGGAAAAGTAAAATACCATAAAAAAATCAAGATAAAATTAAAAAAAATTAAACTAGAAAGTAAAAATAACATAAAAGAACACTTTAGCCAATAATAGTGTAACTTTAGCTAATAATGGTGTAACTTCAACCACCACCAATAATAAAAAAAAATAGATCTAGAAAAAACAATATATATAACATACACCAAACACATAAGAAGTTTAAAAATACATATAAAAATTTAAAAAACCTAAGAAATTTTGAAGTATAAAACAAGACTATACTACCACCACTATAATAACTGGAAAAAAAAATAGAAAATAAATCTAAAATAGAAAAAATAGATCTAGAAAAAATTAAATAAAAATAACCCTCCTCCACCACCATGACCCACCACCACCACAATTACCAGAACCATAACGCGGAGAAGGCAGTGGACGGCGGCAGAGTGGCGGCAGGGGACGCCGACAGGCGTTTGGTGGGGACGATATTTTTTTTGGATTTTTTAGATCTAGTTTTTGTTTAGGGTTTGGTGGTGGTGGGTTAGAGAGAGGAAGGTGGCAAAGGAGGCTTTTGGTGGTGGGAAAGTGGAGGGCGGCACAGGGGAGGGTGGTAGGGGACGGTTAAGAGGAGGGGGTGGATGATGGTGGAAGATGGTGGAGGGGTGGTGTTTCGGAGGGGGGGGGTAGTGTGTCGGTGGTGGTGGTTTTCGGCAGTGGTCGTGTTTCTGTAGTGGTGGTTTTCAGCGGTGGTGGTTTTTGGTGGTGGTGGTTTTATGCGGTGGTGGTGGTTGTCGGTGGAGGTGGTGTTTCGGTGGTGGAGGTGGTCTTTCGGTGGTGAGGAGAAGTGGGTGTTATTTTGGGTTTTTTTAGAGGATTAAAGAGAAATAAGGGAGGTAGAGAGATTGAGATTATGTGGGAATGAGAGAAAAAGAGTGAGAGGAGGGTATTTATTATTAGGGTTTGATAGGTAGTGATTGTGTGTATCTCACAATCTTGGCCTTCCATTTTGTTTTAATCCTAGCCCTTCATCTTATCAATCCAAGGGCTTGGATGAGGACTTAAGGACTCCAAGTTGGAAGGTGGACTTACATGATCTTATCT
>JAIUZE010000583.1:0-166736 GCA_022085475.1 Heliosperma pusillum
GTGATGCTGTCTTTCAATAAAAATACGATTATTTCTTATAAGACAGAATGGGAGAAAATGTTTCAAGAGCCACAAACTGAGCATATGGTCCGGAAAAAGTTTTCCTCATTGCTTGTTCAGTAGTTGTTTCTTCGGAACCTAGGAGGTCAGGTGGAATTTTATCGCTCCTTTATAGTGATGAATTCTAATATGCGACTTATAAAAGACTGTTTTTAGTCCCAAACTTCTTGATATGGCTTAGAGTCATACGATTCGTAATGGACTCCATGCATGATGGTCAGGTATGTGACCTGGTAAATTTTACTTGAAGAAGTACGACCTTTTCAATGTAAATTGATTTTTAAGATCGAAATTTGCATGGATGAACATTAAAATGTTTTTCAAAGATAACTTGGTAGGCAAAGAGTTTTGCACCAACCTTAATTCTTTGATCCATTCGAACATACTTAGCGATTACAGCACATCATAATAGTATGATGCCAACTGGATCTCAAGAACCACCTTCTCGAATACGATTCTAGAAGAGGTATTATATTTTATATTCACCTGTGGGTTCGTAGATCCTAACTATCCTAAGTTAATTTGCAAGCTTAAGAGGATGTCTTAAGTAAGCACTAAAGCGTTGGAATTAGTGTGTCAATCATGTCATAAAATATTCTCGACTATCTCGAGGAGGAATTATGTTTATACATAAGTTTAGTGGAGTAATATGGTTTTCATCAGTCTTATATGTGGAGACATATTGATCATTTTAGATGATGGAAGAGTTTGGAGAAGTAGAATACATCTTTTAGATATCTGGATTTATGGAGATAAATCTAAAAGGATATTAGCATTGAGTCAAAATTCTTATATTGATAAGATCTTTGACTAGTTCAAGGAAGTTGAACACATCATAATTGAGTCCTTTTGCTTCCGCTGCGGGATCAATTATATACGCTGTGATGTATACTCAATCCGACATTTCGCATGCTTTGAGTATGACCAATCATTTGCAATCAAATCCAAGTGAGAGTCACTTGATAGCCATAAAGAACATCCTTAGTACTTGCGAAGGACTAAAAGATATGTTCCATGTGTTTGGAGTTTAAAATGAGTTGCGTGTAAGGGTTACACAGACTTGAGTTTCCAAACTGATCAAAGTGATTTGAAATCACGAACTGGCTGTGTTTTATAGAAGATTTATCTGTTGGAAGAGTTCCAAGCAGAAAAGACTATTGGAAAGGTTCCAAGTAGGAGTGACATTGTCAAATTTAAATGTCATGTATCCGCTGGAAATGTTCCAGGCAAGTTTATCATTGCGGATTTCACAACAGAAATAGAGTACATTGCATCATATGATGCTGCATATGAAAGTAGCTTGGATTCGACAGTATTGGAGGGACTAGAAGTAGTTCCTATAGTTGTATATCCTATCCCATGATACTGGTAAAACAGTGGGAGCTACCTTTAGGCCAAGAGTCCTAAGTCTAGATTCAAACCTAGACATGTACTCCGAAAGTTTTATGTAATATGAGATTACGTAGACAAAGAGAAATAGCAATCAGAACGGTGGGAAAGATGCAAGTATTGCTAATCCATTAGCCATGCCTTTTGCAGGCTGAACATGATAGTCATGTCATTTCAATGGGATTGAAATATGTACCTGAATTGCTAGAGATTATGAGATATGAAATTATTGATAGCGTATCAATTTTTCCAAATATTAGATAATCGCATTCATTGTTAGAGTTTCATTAAAAACTCCTTTATTTAGTTTGACTAAATTTTAATACTTTGTTTATCCGAATTGGTTGAAAGAAAGGTTGAACCCAATTCAAGTGAATAGGATGAACTTAGTATTTTGTCCCTAGTCACTCAATGAGGTGACGTCTCGAAATGACTAGATTGTAAGTCAATCGATGGTTGGTTCAGCACCATGGGGTCATGGAGATGACTGGTCGTTTACATAGACAGACTGTATGACACTCTGTCGGACAGTGACATTGTAGAGACCCTTAAATCAATTATTTGATGCCTGGTCGTGGCAGGGTCTTCTATCTTATTCCTATAAGTCGATTCTTTTGACTGGCGACCGTCTATCTGAGTCGGTGCAGTTTCCGATTGGTTTTTGTTGATGTTCTAGGTCGTGCCGTAAAAGGAGGCCGATGGACTTCTTCTGGATCATGGTGATCTGCATCATAAAGAGTAGATGGATCAACAGGAATTGTCCACCCACGTTGGGTAAAAACATCTTTAGGCCACTCAAGGAGAAGTTACTGTAAATGCGTGGCCACGCTGTAAAGAGATCTATGGGCGATTTTCCGGTTCAGACAGTTACTCTCCCTATCGAGACACACCACTCTAGCTATTGTCCCTCGCAAGTGCGACCTGAAAGACACCTTGCGTTGGGTGGGGAGACTGTGATTAAAATCAACAGCTGGACAAGAGAATCGGTGTGACGGCACACTGTGTCCGACACGTGGGGATTGTTGGAGTAGGTGTCCTCCACAATAGTGCGCCACATAATAAATCTTATTAAGGAATATAATTGGGATATGTATTGACTATATATATATGATTAGTCAGTTGATTAACGTAAATCAATAACGGTTGGCTGACTAGAGTTTGACGTTATTGTCGTTTGACGGCGGTGAGCAACTGATCCCTTTCGGTCACACCTAAAGGATGAAATCCAAATAGTAACTAATTATTTGTATACGATACAATTAATTAGTACATTACATATATTCGATATGTACGAGAGTTAATTGTTAGAAATTGAGTTAAGAACTCAAATTCGATTAAGCTTATTTTTCATTTATGCGATAATTGACTAATAAATATTATATCTTATTTTAATACGATTAAATTAAGATTTAACTTAGTAATTAATCGTTAAATTACTAAATTAGTTGAGGTTTTGAGATAGAGGTAATTAGTTAATTATATTTACAAGGAGTTGTAAAATAAATTAACTAAGCATTGTGGGACCCATTATATATTGATATAATGTTAAAATATTACTTAAAATGTTAAGTACATATTATTTATTTAATTGAGTCATATAATTGTTATATGATCAAATTAACACTTAATTATACAAGATAATTAACCATATGATCAATAAGTATTTGTGAGACAAATATCAAAAATCAAAATGGACCAAACTAGGCCATGATGGCAGGTTATGGTTGTAGTTACATGGTGATGATTGTTGTTCTTGTTTTCACTCTTTAGTTATAAATTGAAAGTGACATTTCAAGTAGAAATAATCATCACATTTACTACAACACTCCACTCTAATGCATGTGATCAAATTGAACAAAATAAGAGTCCTTTTATGGACAAGATGGTCCGGCCAAAAGTGGCCTTATAATGAACAATGGTTGTTCATTTTTCATTACTTCATTTTTGTGCAATTTTTACACTTCTCTCTAAAATCCTTCCTCTCACTAAAAACTCTCATATACTAATATTTCCTAAGTATTACTAGTGTAGTAATATAGTCTAATATTAGTAGTATATCATCTATCTTATTATCTAGTTAATAATAAGGGTAGATTATTTGGTGGCATCTTGGTGCAACTTGAAGGAGGTCTTCTAGTTTGGAGATTTCATGTGTTCATCCATATTTATAGCTCAAGAATAACAAGAAGGAGTTCTTGTTGTGCCCATATAATTTCCATATCAATGTGAGGAAATTTCTTCTTTTATATAAATGTCTTTATATTTGAATGCATGTTACATAGATCATTAAATACTAAATTAACAAGTAATTTAGCAACTAATTAGAAGAGTCTAATTAAGGTCTATGGACTCACTTTTTAGTTCCTCACAGACACGGGGCAGTCTCCTCCAATGCCCAAACTTGTGGCAATTGTGGCACTCCACGTTACCTTCATCGCTCTTTGTCTTGCCTTGTGAGCTACCGCTAGTCTCACCAGGCCCACTCTTGCCTTGCCCTGGCTTTTTGAATTTCGGCTTCCCTACAGCTAGGTTGGCCTTAGACTTGCCCTTACCTTTGCCCTTGTTGGCAATCATGAGAACGTCCTGTTTCAGACTCCCATTCAATTTCAGATCACTCTCTGTCTGTACAAGGAGTGAGTGGAGCTGATGAAGACTCTTCTTCATATCATTCATATAGTAATTTGCCCTGAAAAGGGCAAAACCATCATGAAGTGAATGAAGAACGCGGTCTATGACGATATTCTCATCGATTTTGCAACCAAGTGCCTCCAGTTTCTCGACATTCTCAATCATGTCAAGAATGTGTGGGCTAACTGCTTGGCCCCTCTGGAGTTTCGCTCTGGAGTTTCGCTTCAAAGAAGCGACAGGTATACTCATAGCTAACGATCCTCAGAGCTTTCGAGAACTCGTTAGAGAGAGTGGTGAAAATCTTGTTTGCACCCTGGGCAATGAATCGCCTTTGCAAATTTGATTCCATTGAAAAGATGAGTACGTTCTTTATTGCACCCGCCTCCATCATGAAATCACTATAAGCAAGTGATTCATTAGCTCCTGCATTGGGGCCTGGGTTGGGCGGTAGTGGCTTAGTCAAGTACTTGAGCTTACCGTCAGCAATGGCAGCATTCCGTAATGCCGCCTCCCAGTCCGCAAAGTTAGACCCGTTATTCTTCAGTCGTGTTGACTGATTCATAGTGTCCATGAACATCTTAAGCCAGGACTCACGTCCGAGCGTGGCACTTGGCATTGGGTCATCAGTATGGCCAGCCATTTTGTTATTTAGCAGTTATATCTGTATATAACGAATTCAAAAACTGTGAAAAAGAAAATAAATATGATAAGTATTCATCGTTTTAAATTTTGAGTCTAATGAAAAACTGTTTAATGCGATGACTCGTGCATTTATACAATTGACCTCCCTCAAGAATTATATAAATGATCCCAAGACTCAATTTCTGTAAATTGATAAGCCAACCTCTTGGCTAATTCTACTTTTAGAATTCCTGGTCGATAAATTTCTGTAAATTCTATCTTTAGTCCATCATAATCACGAGATATTACTCGTACTATAATGTTGAGATAAAATAGGTCAACACTCACTACTTACCCAACGTAGAAGGGGTCATATTATGACTTCCGACGAAGAAGGGGTTCATAGTAGTTTTCCCTATAAAGACTAGTCTCAATTTTAGTTTATAGGGGAAGGTCCCATCATCTTAACTTTAATTCATTTTAAGTGAACGAATGTCTAGCAACTCGAGAATGATTTAAACTAAGGTGATGGCCCTAAAAGCGAGTGACATCTGTATGTCCATGATTAAAATATTCAAACTGTATGAATCATTTTTCATGCATTTTTAGGTGGTTTGGTTTAGGCGGAATATGATGCAATTATCTATCATGTGAAAAAAGCAACGAGAATGGAAAAATAAAACGCAAAATAAAACACCTAGTGTGGCCTAACTACCAAAATGAACAAAATACAAGTTTGGAATCCATCCTTATGGACCCGAGAAGCTTGACTTGATGTTCCACCTTGGTCCATATAGCGGGAGTGAGCCATCCGATCTCCATCTTGAATCTTCTCAAAATACATTTTAAAAATTACAAATGTAAACCTATTTACATTCTAATTCAAAATGATTCCAAAAATTAAAATTACATAGGGGAGATACGAGATCTCAAATTACAACCAAGACTATGTTTCCATCATTACGAAAACATAATCTACTAAGGCCACACTAGTAAATTACAACTGATTGTACAAAAATGCGTAAAATTAAACCATTCAAACAACATTCAACATAATAAAAGCATCAACTAAAATTAATCATACAAAACATAATGCATAAATTATGTTGATTAATTATCCAAACCACCATAGAATCATGTGACGATTCCGTAATCCATCACTAGATTTCAATCAAAATCCAATGAAATTCATAATCAATATGAATAACAACAACATTATTTTAAACCTTTTTAAAATAACATGGTATCAAAAATTTGTGAACTTTTTCACAAAAACAATCATACATTATGTTAATAATGTACAAAACAAAACACGGTATAAGAAAAAAAAAAAAAACCGAATTTTTTTTTTATAATTACTGTTCACGTATGAACAGTAGCAGGTACCCAAAAAATTTTTTTTTTCTTTTCTCTCGGTTTATAACAAAACCGGAAAAACTTTACAAAAAAAAACCTTGCAGTTGCTGCCAATTAAAAAAAAAACAGAATTTTTTTTTTTAATTCTGTGAACAGTACATGAACAGTACACGGGCAGAAAAAAAAAATCAAATTAAACGGTTTTAATTCGATCATGCTTATATTAACTAGATCGGTACAAACAAAACAATATCTAATCGATATTAAACATTGATACAAACTAGATGATCCAAATTAACCTTTTAACATGAATATCTAGATCATTTTATACCAAAAATATAAAGCAAAAGGATGTTCATAAACATTCATATCAAATTCCATTTACGTTTTAATTCAATCATTATTCAATCAAAACATCTACAAATTCATATATTATTATCTCAACCTTTTAAAATAACAATATTTGAATCAAAATGGAACACCAAAAAAATAAAATACACGGCATAAAAATTTGTTTTTGCCGAAATGAATTTTTTTTTATTTTTAAAATATTATACAAATTCTAAATTTACGAAAATCATATAAACAATTTCATAGCCCTATGGCTCTGATACCACTTGTGGGAAAATATCCGTATACTTCCCTTTAAATCACTCAGGATTATAATGAAATTATGATTAAATGATTAATAGTCATAAACGAAAATGCATAATAAGCGAGAGATTAGAAATAACCTTTAGTCCTTGCTTAAAGGCCTAAGAACAATATCAAAATGATGATATCTCCTAATCGTAGCACCCAAGATAGAATGAGAAATGCCCTTTAATTTGCTAGAATATTTTTGTCAAAAGTTACTGTTAACTTTTTTGATCTTGTGATGTGAAGAGATGGAGGCACAAGTGAGAAAATGAATTAGGGTTAGAATTTTTTTCCTTCTTTTCTTGTCTCACGGCTCAATTAGGGTTTTTATGAGGAGATTTTTCTCCTCAAAATAACTACCCATTGATCGAAAATTCCAGAGTGAATCTGGACTTTATTTCGGTTAAATTCGCTTTAATATATAATGTGTATTATTATTATAAATGTCATTTGTGTTGTCATGTATTAATATGTCCATACAACATTTTGTAGTCGATACATTAATACCGGTCTGACAACATCTAATATGACAATCGTATAATATATACGTTAATTATAATTATCCGTATAATTATAATTTGCTAATTCAATATAACATTTTATATTCAATTTACGAATTAACATTTTAATTCGCATAAGCTTACATTATATATATGCTGATTAAATACAACAGTTTATATTTAATTACGAATTACTTTTAATTCGTCTCAGCTTATATTATTTAATCGTTATTAAATAATCGTCTCATCATCACATTGACTAACCTTTTAGTCAAATACACTGACTAACCTTTTAGTCATATAATAGGGCATCAATATGATTATTTTCTCAAATAATCACATCTCTCAAACACATCCTTTAGGTGTGACTTTTAGGGACCAGTTGATCACCGCCATCTGTATGACAATAACGTCAAACTTATCTAGCAAGCCAACCGTTATTGATAAACGTTAATCAACTTATTATTATACAAAGTATACCCTGTGAACCTACAGAGATTTATTTATGTTATTACACTAACTGTGGAGGACACTAGCTCCAACACTTGCTTCCATATCCCTTTCGACTTGGGTAAGGAGAGCATGGAGCTCGTGAAAGCTCTTATCCATGCCATGCATGTTATAGTTTGCCCTAGCTTGGGCAAACTTGGGAGGAAGTGAGTCAAGGATGCGGCCAACCGCTAGCTTCTTAGGAATCTTGACCCCTAGACGATCTAGAGTGTCCACATGTTCCACCATCTTAAGCACAAGTGGGCCAACCTTTTGGCCCTTCTCTAGCTTGGCTTCAAAAAGCCGAGTCATAGCATTGTATTGGCGAATCTCGGGTGATTGAGAAAAAGCCAACGTCACCCTAGAGAATATCTCATATGCTCCAAGGGTGATGTATTGTTGCTTAAGGCTTGAGGACATCGACCAAATCAAGACCATCTTGACGTCGTTTGCTACCTTAAGGTACTCCTCATAGGCGACTTTGGCCGCATTAGTGGCTCTTGGGCCGGGTTCATTGGGAGGTGCCTCGGTCAAGTAGCGTAAAACGTTATCCGATAACGCCGCGCCCTTGATCGTTTGCTCCCACTCGACGAAATTAGTTCCATCGTCTTTTAAGATGCATTTGTCCATTACGGACCTTAGCCAAGAGTCTTTTCCTAGTTGAACGATGTTGTGGTATCCATTGCGAATTATGAATAACTACAACAAATTTAGGAAATATTAACATTCATTGTTTTAATCAATTTTACTTGCATAAACAATTTTAACAAGTCACTCATATAATGACCCCTCACGAAATTATATAAGTGATTCCGAGACCCGCATTTTAGACAAAAAAACATGTCATGCAACTTTGCAGCAAGAGCTCACCCAAGGGGCCTTGATGATCAAGCCAAAAGCCAGACAAGCCTGACCCCAAGACCCCCTCAGATGGAAGCTCGAGTCACAAGGTCTAAACAACAAGCCATGGCAAGCCAACTTCAAGCCAAACCAAGCCAAGATATTGAGGAAGATAGTCCATGGCTTACCAAGCCATGCCAAGATCCAATTCAGTCCACATTCCCCACACAAGCCAGAAACAATGCTAGTCAGAGCTCAGCAGACCAGTTAGCAAACCTAGCACGAAGGAGGTACACCAGAACATCCCAACCACCCCCACCATGGCCTAACCCACAAATCAACACGTTTGTCCAGGATAATCCGTTTTGAAGTCTAGCAAAAACTCAAGTAACAAGCAGCCAAAGCTAGAGTCCAATGAACATCAAAGCAGAGAAGGTACAAGTCCAGATGTGGCTTCCTTTTGTTTGAGTCAACTTGTCCTCGTCCAAGGCAGGTTTTATCTAAGTCCTAATAAGAGTAGAGAGTCCCAAGAAGCAACAAAACATCCAGAGCAAAGCAGCAAGACAACAAGAACAACAGATTTCCATTTCAGGAAAAATCCAAAAGCTGCTTTATTACTTTTGCATCAGTCTGTTTTTTATGCTTTTGTGTCTGTACTTTATAGTTGTTAAGCTCGTCCTATTGTGAGGCTATTAATTAGTGCCTGTTGTAGTAGTTTAAGTCCTAAGCTGGCCCTTGGATGGCCTGTACATCCAATGGTTCACAAGATATCGGCCTCCTTATATAAGGAGGTCTTTGTATGTTGTTTTAAGTAGACTTTTATGAATGAATTAGCTTGAGAAACTTCTCAAATCTTTCAAACTTGTGCTAAGTGCTGTAGTTTGAGTCAAGCCTGATACATCTTCAAGGTGTCTGATCATTGTCTTGCTTTGTGAGTTAAGTTAAGTCTGTGCCTTGCTGTGACTAGCTTGCTTGCTGTTTGAGTCTAGTCTAGGGTGTTTGTGCATTGCTGTAACACTTTAAACCTGTCTCAGAAACTAGTCTTTGAGTCCCTTCTCTTGTGCCATGCTGTAGGGAAGTTTCTCTAAGTCATATCCTTGAGTTTTCAGTTAAAACAACTCACCCTCTCTAAAACAACATCCATTTCTGTTTGAAATTGTTCTCAGTTTGATTAAGCCTAATCAAGCATCCCTTAACTTGCATCCCTTAGTAGTTTACACTCCAAATTGGTTATCAGAACTTTGGTTGAGAGTCTTAGTAAGTTCATTTTCCCTAACTACATTTAAAAACACAAAAACAACCCAATGAGTGAAGAGAGAATCACCAACTTAGAGGCTATGGTAGAAGGTATAACCAGAACTGTCACACAACTCACAAGGGCTGTGAATGAGGCTCTTGATGGCAATCTTGCCATAGGAGGAAGAGGCAGAGGACGTGGAAGAGGCCAAGGAGGAGGCAGAGGAAGGCCACCTAATGATGAAGAGTATCCAGACTTAGATGACTCAACAATGAGCAGGACTTCCATCCACAGGCACATAGACAAGCATCTTAAGGTAGACATCCCTGAGTTTTCTGGTAGTCTTAATCCTGATGATTTGTTAGGATGGTTAAGAGAAGTAGAAAGAATCTTTGAGTACAAAGGATATAATGATTCTAAGTCTTTTAAAGTAGCCATCCTTAAATTGAAAGGGTATGCTTCTCTTTGGTATGAAACCATGAAAGGGTTAAGGGCTAGGGAAGGGAAAGAACCCATCAAGTCTTGGACTAAACTGAAAAAGAAACTGCTAGACAAGTTTGTTGCTAAGGATTACACCCAGGATCTGTTTATTAAGTTGTCTAAGTTAAAACAAGGGGATGAACCTGTTGAGTCCTATTTGAGAGAGTTTGAACAGCTTACCTTGCAGTGTGACATAAATGAGAAACCTGAGCAAAGGATTGCTAGGTACTTAGAGGGTCTAGATAAGAGCATTGCTAACAAGGTTAGGATGCAACCCCTGTCGTCATTTGATGATGTTGTTAACTTATCTCTGAGAATTGAAAAGATAGGAAAGACTAAGTCTGTTACACCAAAACCTGTTAGACCTTTTCAAACCAGACCTTACAATGGGTTGAGGAATATTGATACCCCTAAGATAGCACCCCCACCTACCTTAGACAAGGGAAAGGGCATCATGGGTCAGAAGCCAAGCACTTCATTGACTGAGAACAGAATTAGGTGCTTCTAAAGTCAAGGTTATGGACATTTCAGGAAGGATTGCCCTTCTAAGAAGACCTTAACTATAATGGAGGTTGAGACTTGAGAAAAAGAAGGTCTAGTTGAGTATGAGAGGGATGAGCCTGAGGTTGAAGAAGTGGTGAGTGAGGAGGAAGAGCCTAGTCAGGAGGCAATAGTGGCCCTCCCTGACACAGGCCACAGCTTGGTTCTATGGAGAGTAATGCATTCACAACAGGTACCTTTGGAGGTGGATCAAAGGTCCCTCATTTTCAGGAGCAGATGTACCATACAAGGGAGGGTTTGTAACCTTATTATAGATGGAGGTAGTAGTACCAATGTGGCCTCTGTTACTATGGTTGACAAGCTGAAGTTAAGCACTCAAGAGCACCCTCACCCCTATAAGTTGAGATGGTTGAGTAAGGGAGCAGAGGTTAAGGTGGATAAGCAATGTATGGTCCCATTCTCCATTGGAAGTGTGTACAAAGATGAAGTACTGTGTGATGTGGTTCCAATGGATGCCTGTCACTTATTATTAGGAAGGCCATGGGAGTTTGATAAAAGCTCCATACACCAAGGAAGAAGCAACACCTATTCCTTCAAGCATGGGAGCAGTACGGTGACATTAGCCCCCTTGCCACCACATCAGAAGAGTTATGGGAGTCCCAGTATGGCTGAAGACTTTAGAGGAGTCTTGTTTCTGTCTGAATCAGCAATGGTCAAAGAGTGTAGTGAAGAGCAACCTGTATTGATGCTACTATCAAAGGAAGTTCAGGAAGGGGAGTCTAAGGTAATCCCTGCAGAAGTTAAACCCCTCATTGATCAATTCAAGGAAGTGTTCCCAGAGGAACTTCCTGATGGCTTACCCCCTTTGAGAGGAACTGAACATCAGATAGACCTTGTGCCAGGGTCTGTACTACCTAATAGATCAGCATATAGATGTGATCCTAAGGCTACACAAGAGCTACAGAAATAAGTTGGAGAGTTGATGAGTAAAGGATTTGTAAGGGAGTCCTTAAGTCCATGTGTTGTGCCTGCATTATTGGTTCCTAAGAAGGATGGGACTTGGAGGATGTGCATAGATAGCAGGGCTATCAATAACATCACAGTCAAGTACAGGTTCCCTATACCTAGGCTTGATGACATGTTGGATGAGCTGAGTGGCTCAAGGTTCTTTTCTAAGATTGATTTGAGGCAAGGTTACCATCAATTGAGGATCAGGGAAGGAGATGAGTGGAAGACAGCCTTCAAAACAAAGTATGGTCTCTATGAGTGGCTTGTCATGCCTTTTGGTCTATCAAATGCCCCTAGTACCTTCATGAGATTAATGACAGAAGTGCTTAGGTCTTGCCTAAGGAGATTTGTGGTAGTATACTTTGATGATATTCTCATCTACAGCAAGAGCAAGGATGATCATTTGAGGCATCTTGAGACTGTGTTTGAGATACTTAAGGAGAGTAAACTCTTTGGGAAGCTTGAGAAATGCACCTTTATGACTGAGGAAGTTAAGTTTCTAGGATATGTGGTGTCTGGTAGAGGCATTTCAATGGATCAAGACAAGATCATTGCTGTTCAATCTTGGCATGTCCCTAGGAATATCACATAAGTAAGAGGGTTTCATGGCTTAGCATCTTTCTACAGAAGATTCATTAAGAACTTCAGCACCATTGCAGCACCCCTCACTGAATGTATGAAGAAGGGAGAGTTCACTTGGACTGAGAATGCTTTGCAGGCTTTCAAATATATGAAGAAACTTTTGTGCAGTGCACCTATCCTCAGGTTACCAAACTTTAATTGCCTATTTGAGGTTGAATGTGATGCAAGTGGAGTGGGAATTGGAGCTGTCCTTATCCAAGAGAAGAAACCTGTAGCCTATTTTAGTGAAAAGCTAAGTGGTGCCAAGCTGAACTATTCTACTTATGATAAAGAGTTATATGCTCTTGTCAGGGCTCTAAGGCATTGGAGTCATTACCTGAAGCCCAAGCCTTTTGTCTTACACTCTGATCATGAGGCATTGAAGTACATAGGAGGCCAGCATAAGCTCAGTCACAGGCATGCTAAATGGGTGGAGTTCCTCCAGTCATTCACCTTTTCTAGCAAATACAAAGAAGGAAAACAAAATGTGGTGGCTGATGCATTGTCTAGAAGATACACTCTGCTATCAACCATGGAGCAAAGGGTTCTTTTTATTTGAATTCATGAAGGATATGTATCAGGAAGATCCAGACTTTGCAGAGGATTGGTTAGCACAGAAAGAGGGTACAAGGACCATTGATTCACCCTACACTCTACAAAATGGATTCCTGTTCAAAAGAAACAAGCTGTGTGTTCCCAGAGGTTCTTATAGGAGTCTATTAATCAAGGAAGTGCATGGAAGTGGCCTTGGAAGACACATGGGGGTTCAGAAGACTGTGGACATACTGCAGGATCAGTTTTACTGGCCTAAGATGATGGGAGAGGTCCAAATAGTGCTCAGGAGGTGTGGAGTTTGTCAAAAGGCCAAGAGTTCATTTCAAGCAGGGCCTTACACTCCCCTACCAGTCCCATGTAGGCCTTGGGAAGATGTAAGTATGGATTTCATAGTAGCATTGCCTAGAACAGCAAGAGGGAAAGATTCTATCATGGTAGTTGTGGATAGGTTCAGCAAGATGGCACATTTCATTGCCTGTAAGAAAACTGAGGATGCTGTGAGTGTGGCAGAGCTATATCTTGATGAGGTAGTAAGGTTACATGGAGTTCCTAGAACCATTGTATCTGACAGAGATACAAAGTTTATGAGTCATTTCTGGAGGACATTGTGGAAGCTGCTTAATACCAGGTCAGAGATCCACTATGATGCCAAGAAGAGGGTGGAGCAAATGCTAAAACTCCATGAATCAGTCAGAAAACAAATTGAAAGAACCAATGACCTATACAAGAAGAATGCCAAGGTTCCTAAGGTCAAGAAAGACTTTGCCTTAGGAGATTTAGTGTGGATCAACCTAAGGAAAGAAAGGTTCCCTTCCAAAAGAAAGAATAAGCTAGAGCCAAGAGCAGATGGTCCTTTTCAAGTCATAGAGAAGATAGGTCCTAATGCCTACAGGATTGATCTACCAGGAGACTATGCAGTTCATGGGACATTCAATGTTGGAGATCTTAGTCCCTTCTATGAAGACTCTGAGGGAGAGGAAGACACAGGCTTGAGGTCAAGCCCTTTTCAACCTGGGGAGGCTGCAGCAGGAGCTCACCCAAGGGGCCTTGATGATCAAGCCACAAGCAAGACAAGCCTGACCCCAAGACCCCCTCAGATGGAAGCTCGAGTCACAAGGTCTAAACAACAAGTCATAGTAAGATAACTTCAAGCCAAACAAAGCCAAGATATTGAGAAAGATAGTCCAGGGCTTGCCAAGCCATGCCAAGGTCCAATACAGTCCACATTCCCCACACAAGATAGAAACAATGCCAGTCAGAGCTCAGCAGACCAGTTAGCAAACCCAGCACCAAGGAGGTACACCAGAGCATCCCAACCACCCCCACCATGTCCTACCATCAAGCCAACCCACTAATCAACAAGTTTGTCCAGGACAATCCCTTTTGAAGTCTAATAAAAACTCAAGTAACAAGCAGCCCAAGCTAGAGTCCAGTGAACATTAAAGCAGAGAAGGTACAAGTCAGATTGTGGCTTCCTTTTGTTTAAGTCAACTTGTCCTCGTCCAAGGCAGGTTTTATCTAAGTCCTAATAAGAGTAGAGAGTCCCAAGGGGCAACAAAACAAGAACAACAGAATTCCATTTCAGGTAAACTCCAAAAACTGCTTTATTGCTTTTTGTTCAGTCTGTTTTTTGTGTCTTGTGTCTGTACTTTATAGTTGTTAAGCTCGTCCTATTGTGAGGTTCTTAATTAGTGTCTGTTGTAGTAGTTTAGATCCTAAGCTGGCCCTTGGATGATCTGTACATCCAATGGTTCACAAGATATCAGCCTCCCTATATAAGGAGGTCTTTGTATGTTGTTTTAATCAGACTTTTATGAATGAATTAGCTTGAGAATCCTCTCAAATCTTTCAAAATTGTGCTAAGTGCTGTAGTTTGAGTCAAGCCTGATACATCTTCAAGGTGTCTGATCAGTGTCTTGCTTTGTGATTTAAGTTAAGTCTGTGCCTTGCTGTGACTAGCTTGCTTGCTGTTTGAGTCTAGTCTAAGGTGTTTGTGCTTTGCTGTAACACTTTAAACCTGTCTCAGAAACTAGTCTTTGAGTCCTTTCTCTTGTGTCATGCTGTAGAGGAGTGTCTCTAAGTCATATCCTTGAGTTTTCAGTTAAAACAACTCACCCTCTCTAAAACAACATCCATTTCTGCTTGACATTATTCTCAGTTTGAGGCAGCCTAATCAAGCATCCTTTAAACTTGCAAACCATAGTAGTTTACACTCCAAATTGGTTATCAGAGCTTTGGTTGAGAGTCTTAGTGAGTTCATTTTCCCTAACTACATTTAAAAACACAAAAACAACCCAATGAGTGAAGAGAGAATCACCAACTTAGAGACTATGGTAGAAGGCATAACCAGAACTGTCACACAACTCACAAGGGCTGTGAATGAGGCTCTTGATGACAATCTTGCCATAGGAGGAAGAGGCAGAGGACGTGGAAGAGGCCAAGGAGGAGGCAGAGGAAGGCCACCTGATGATGAAGAGTATCCAGACTCAGATGACTCAACAAGGAGCAGGGCTTCCATCCACATGCACATAGACAAGCATCTTAAGGTAGACATCCCTGAGTTTTCTGGTAGTCTTAATCCTGATGATTTGTTAGAATGGTTAAGAGAAGTAGAAAGGATCTTTGAGTACAAAGGATATAATGATTCTAAGTCTTTTAAAGTAGTCATCCTTAAACTGAAAGGGTATGCTTCTCTTTGGTATGAAACCATGAAAAGGTTAAGGGCTAGGGAAGGGAAAGAACCCATCAAGTCTTGGACCAAACTGAAAAAGAAACTGCTAGGCAAGTTTGTTGCTAAAGATTACACCCAGGATCTGTTTATTAAGTTGTCTAAATTGAAACAATGGGATAAACCTGTTGAATCCTATTTGAGAGAGTTTGAACAGCTCACCTTGCAATGTGACATAAATGAGAAACCTGAGCAAATGATTGCTAGGTACTTAGAGGGTCTAGATAAAGGCATTGCTAACAAGGTTAGGATGCGACCTCTGTGGTCATTTGATGATGTTGTTAACTTATCTTTGAGAATTGAAAAGATAGGAAAGACTAAGTCTGTCACACCAAAACCTGTTAGATCTTTTCAAACCAGACCTTACAGTGGGTTGAGGACCATTGATACCCCTAAGACAGCACCCCCACCTACCTTAGACAAGGGAAAAGGCCTCATGGGCCATAAGCCAAGCACTTCATTAACTGAGAACAAAATTAGGTGCTTTCAATGCCAGGGTTATGGACATTTCAGAAAGGATTGTCCTTCTAAGAAGACCTTAACTATAATGGAGGTTGAGACTTGGGAAAAGGAAGGTTTAGTTGAGTATGAGAGGGATGAACCTGAGGTTGAAGAAGTGATGAGTCAGGAAGAAGAGCCTAGTCAGGAGGCAATAGTGGCACTCCCTGATACAGGCCACAACTTGGTTCTATGAAGGGTAATGCACTCACAACAGATACCTTTGGAGGAGGATCAAAGGTTCCTCATTTTCAGGAGCAGATGTACCATACAAGGGAGGGTTTGTAACCTTATTATAGATAGAGGTAGTTGTACCAATGTGGCCTCTGTTACTATGGTTGAGAAGCTGAAGTTAAGCAGTCAAGAGCACCCTCACCCCTATAAGTTGAGATGGCTGAGTAAGGGAGCAGAGGTTAAGGTGGATAAGCAATGTATGGTCCCATTCTCCATTGGAAGTGTGTACAAAGATAAAGTACTGTGTGATGTGGTTCCAATGGATGCCTGTCACTTATTATTAGGAAGGCCATGAGAGTTTGATAAAAGCTCCATACACCAAGGAAGACGCAACACCTATTCCTTCAAGCATGGGAGCAGGAAGGTGACATTAGCCCCCTTGCCACCACATCAGAAGAGTTATGAGAGTCCCAGTATGGCTGAAGACTTTAGTGGAGTCTTGTTTATGTCTGAATCAGCAATGGTCAAAGAGTGTAGTGAAGAGCAACCTATATTGATGCTGCTATCAAAGAAAGTTCAGGAAGAGGAGTCTAAGGTAATCCCTGCATAAGTTAAACCCCTCATTGATCAATTCAAGGAAGTGTTCCCAGAAGAACTTCCTGATGGCTTACCCCCTTTGAGAGGAATTGAACATCAGATAGACCTGGTGCCAGGGTCTGTACTACATAATAGGCCAGCTTATAGATGTGATCCTAAGGCTACACAAGAGCTGCAGAAACAGGTTGGAGAGTTGATGAGTAAAGGGTTTGTAAGGGAGTCCTTAAGTCCATGTGTTGTGCCTGCATTGTTGATCCCTAAGAAGGATGGGACTTGGAGGATGTGCATAGATAGCAGGGCTATCAACAACATCACAGTCAAGTACAGGTTCCCTATACCTAGGCTTGATGGCATGTTGTATGAGCTGAGTGGCTCAAGGTTCTTTTCTAAGATTGATTTGAGGCAAGGCTACCATCAATTGAGGATCAGAGAAGGAGATGAGTGGAAGACAGCCTTCAAAACAAAGCATAGCCTTTATGAGTAGCTTGTCATGCCCTTTGGCCTGTCAAATGCCCCAAGTACCTTCATGAGGTTAATGACAGAAGTGCTTAGGCCTTGCCTAGGGAGATTTGTGGTGGTATACTTTGATGATATTCTCATCTACAGCAAGAGCAAGGATGATCACTTGAGGCATCTTGAGACTGTGTTTGAAATACTTAAGGAGAGTAAGCTCTTTGGGAAGCTTGAGAAATGCACCTTTATGACTGAGGAAGTCAAGTTTCTAGGATATGTGGTGTCTGGTAGAGGCATTTCAGTTGATCAAGATAAGATCATTGCTGTCCAGTCTTGGCATGTTCCTAGGAATATCACAGAAGTAAGAGGGTTCCATGGCTTAGCATCCTTCTACAGAAGATTCATTAAGAATTTCAGCACCATTGCAGCACCCCTCACTGAATGTATGAAGAAGGGAGAGTTCACCTGGACTGAGAATGCTTTGCAGGCTTTCAAATACATGAAGAAACTCTTGTGCAGTGCCCTTATCCTCAGGTTACCATACTTTAATTGCCTATTTGAAGTTGAATGTGATGCAAGTGGAGTGGGAATTGGAGCTGTCCTCATCCAAGAGAAGAAACCTGTAGCCTACTTTAGTGAAAAGCTAAGTGGTGCCAAGCTGAACTATTCTACATATGATAAAGAATTCTATGCTCTTGTCAGGGCTCTAAGGCATTGGAGCCATTACCTGAAGCCCAAGCCTTTTGTCTTACACTCTGATCTTGAGGCATTGAAGTACATAGGAGGCCAACAAAAGCTCAGTCACATGCATGCTAAATGGGTGGAGTTCCTCCAGTCATTCACCTTTTCTAGCAAATACAAAGAAGGAAAACAAAATGTGGTGGCTGATGCATTGTCTAGAAGATACACTCTGCTATCAACAATGGAGCAAAGGGTTCTTGGATTTGAATTCATGAAGGATATGTATCAGGAAGATCCAGACTTTGCAGAGGATTGGTTAGCACAGAAAGAGGGTACAAGGACCATTGATTCACCCTACACTCTACAAAATGGATTTATGTTCAAAGGAAACAAGCTCTGTGTTCCCAGAGGTTCTTATAGGAGTCTATTGATCAAGGAAGTGCATGGAAGTGGCCTTGGAGGACACTTTGGGGTTCAGAAGACTGTGGACATACTGCAGGATCAGTTTTACTGGCCTAAGATGATGGGAGATGTCCAAATAGTGCTCAGGAGGTGTGGAGTTTGTCAAAAGGCCAAGAGTTCATTTCAAGCAGGGCCTTACACTCCCCTACCAGTCCCATGTAGGCCTTGGGAAGATGTAAGTATGGATTTCATAGTAGCATTGCCTAGAACAGCAAGAGGGAAAGATTCTATCATGGTAGTTGTGGATAGGTTCAGCAAGATGGCACATTTCATTGCCTGTAAGAAGACTGAGGATGCTGTGAGTGTGACAGAGCTATACCTTGATGAGGTGGTAAGGTTACATGGAGTTCCAAGAACCATTGTATCTGACAGAGACACAAAATTTATGAGCCATTTCTGGAGGACATTGTGGAGGCTGCTTAATACCAGGTTGTTGTTTAGTACCTCCCATCATCCTCAAACAGATGGACAAACTGAGGTGACCAACAAGACCTTGGGAAGGATCTTGAGGTGTATAGTCAGCAAATCTCTCAAAGATTGGGATTTAAAGTTGGCTCAAGCAGAGTTCTCTTTCAATAGAGCTCCATCAGCAGCCACATGCCACTCCCCCTTTGAAGTGGTCTGATAAGGGTAAAGTCGCGTCACCTTAATCAAAGTAAAACCTAGTTCACTACTAACTAATATTCAGCGGTAAGCAAGGTATCGAATCCACAGGGAGGCGGTAATATTCTAATCTGTTAAACTAGGTTTGTCTCTAAGTAACAATTCGGGGTTTGAGATTTGAGTTCTAAGCTAAAAGCAATTAAAAACAACAACTAAAGTAAACAATAACAACTAATAACAATAATAATAACAACTAATAATAAGCAATAACTAACTATAAGCAATAACAAACTAATAAGGTTGAAAACAATGAGATTAAAAGTCTAGGGTCTCAGGTTCACTAGGATTATTGTTCAGGGGTAGGGATAAAATCAACTATCATGCAATAAAGCTATCTAAGGTCACAAGATCGGTCGATTCAATTATGCCCTTTAGATCTACGATTAACATGCGATCGCTATCATTAAACGAGTTCTATTCAATTATCGTAGCCTATCTTAGTCTTAACCCGGTCGGTGTCAATCCTAATTTGCTAGACTAGTTAATTAATCCTGGCCAGTAATCAAGCAACTAGAATTAAAACGATAATCAAACGATAACCATGCAATTGCAATTCAATCAATTAATCTACCCCTTCTAACAATCCTAGATCCCCTTTCAACCCTAGAAAGGAATTTAGCTACTCATAACGATATTAATAACAACAATAATAAATAAAGTAAACATAATTAACAACAATGAAAGGATGAACAAAGAATAATTAAAGAACAAGAAGGCAATTAAATGAATAATAAAGAAAGATTGAAGAATACCGATTACAAGATGAACTAAAGACAATCGTCTTTGATGAAATAAATCCAGAGGCAAGTAAACTAATTAGGGTTTCTGAATTAAAGCCTAAAAGTATTGAAAAGCATAAGAAAGCATATGAAAGTATATGAAAGTATATGAAAGTATGTAAAAGTATGTCTAATTAAGAAAGACGAGCTTTCTTTTTATAATACAAAAGATCTAACTAATTAGGTTAAACTTTAAGGAAAATAAGAGAAATCCGCCGAAATAAGGCTTGCTCGATCGAGCAAGGTACTTCTGCTCGATCGAGCAGCCATGATATCGACTCGATCGAGCAACATGACTCTGCTCGATCGAGCAACTCTCATTTAAGCTTGTTTCTTCGACTTTTTCTTCATTTCTTCTCTTTTCTTCCTCGATTTCCGTTGCTAGCTTCTACGATCCAACTCCGCCATGCTCCATATCTACTCAAAAAGCTCCAAATGCATACAATCTGCATTAAAACATAACAAAAGCGGCAGAATCGATATTCTAGCTAAAATAACATATAATAAGCAAGGAAAGACGGTAAATCGAGTTATTTGTGACTAGGGGAAGCATAAAATATGTATATAAATAATGATCATCATGGTCTATGGTACTAACCCCTTAATGCCTTTGAATTTGTCTAATGTGTGCAGGTCAGAGATCCACTATGATGCCAAGAAGAGGGTGGAACAAATGCTAAAACTCCATGAATCAGTCAGGAAACAAATTGAAAGAACCAATGATCTATACAAGAAGAATGCCAAGGTTCCTAAGGTCAAGAAAGACTTTGCCCCAGGAGATTTAGTGTGGATCAACCTAAGGAAAGAAAGGTTCCCTTCCAAAAGAAAGAATAAGCTAGAGCCAAGAGCAGATGGTTCTTTTCAAGTCATAGAGAAGATAGGTCCTAATGCCTACAGAATTGATCTACCAGGAGAATATGCAGTTCATGGGACATTCAATGTTGGAGATCTTGGTCCATTTTATGAAGACTCTGAGGGAGAGGAAGACACATGCTTGAGGTCAAGCCCTTTTCAACCTGGGGAGGCTGCATCAGGAGCTCACCCAAGGGGCCTTGATGATCAAGCCACAAGCAAGACAAGCCTGACCCCAAGACCCCCTCAGATAGAAGCTCGAGTCACAAGGTCTAAACAACAAGCCATGGCAAGCCAACTTCAAGCCAAACCAAGCCAAGATGTTGAGGAAGATAGTAAAGGACTTGAGAAGCCATGCCAAGGTCCAATTCAGTCCACATTCCCCACACAAGACAGAAACAATGCGAGTCAGAGCTCAGCAGACCAGTTAGCAAACCCAGCACCAAGGAGGTACACCAAAGCATCCCAACCACCCCCACCATAGCCTACCATCAAGACAACCCACTAATCAACAAGGTTGTCCAGGATAATCCCTTTTGAAGTCTAGTAAAAACTCAAGTAACAAGCAGCCCAAGCTAGAGTCCAATGAACATTAAAGCAGAGAAGGTACAAGTTCAGATTGTGGCTTCCTTTTGTTTAAGTCAACTTGTCCTCATCCAAGGCAGGTTTATCTACGTTCTAATAAGAGTGGAGAGTCCCAAGGAGTAGCAAAACACCCAGAGCAAGGCAGCAAGACAACAAGAACAACAAATTTCCATTTCAGGAAAAATCCAAAAACTGCTTTATTTCTTTTTGCATCAGTCTGTTTTGTGTCTTTGTGTTTGCACTTTATAGTTGTTAAGCTCGTACTATTGTGAGTCTCTTAATTAGTGTCTGTTGTAGTAGTTTAAGTCCAAAGTTGGCCCTTGGATGACCTGTGCATCCAATGGTTCACAAGATATCAGCCGCCCTATATAAGGAGGTCTTTGTATGTTGTTTTAATGAGACTTTTTATGAATGAATTAGCTTGAGAATCCTCTCAAATCTTTCAAACTTGTGCTAAGTGCTGTAGTTTGAGTCAAGCTTGATACATCTTCAAGGTGTCTGATCAGTGCCTTGCTTTGTGAGTTAAGTTAAGTCTGTGCCTTACTGTGACTAGCTTGCTTGCTGTGTGAGTCTAGTCTAGGGTGTTTGTGCATTGCTGTAACACTTTAAACCTGTCTCAAAAACTAGTCTTTGAGTCCTTTCTCTTGTGCCATGCTGTAGAGGAGTGTCTCTAAGTCATATCCTTGACTTTTCAGTTAAAACAACTCACCCTCTCTAAAACAACACCCATTTCTGCTTGACATTGTTTGCAGTTTGAGCCAACCCAATCAAGCAGTCTTTAAACTTGCAAACCTTAGTAGTTTACACTCCAATTATTAAGAGCAAGAGTTTTCCCTGAGGTCAGTTTGAGAAAGATCTTGCCTTTGCCTGTGATCACAGCAGAAGAGGAGTTACCCATGTAAACACATTCACCATCAGTCACATCCTCGAACTCAGCAAACAACTGCTTGTTAGCACAAAGATGCCTCGAAGCTCCTGTATCCAGAATCCAATCACTAGCATTTTCAACCAGATTTGCCTCAACCACAACAGCATAAATAATGTCATCTTTCTCAACAACATTGGCTTCAGCAACTTTCTTTTGTGGACACTTGTAAGCTTTGTGACCCGGTTTCCCACAGACATAGCACACTTGATTCTGACTTGACTTATGGATCTTACCAGTAGGTTTGGTGAATTTCCCTTGACCAGGTTTCTTAGCATTCTGACCCTTAAACTGACCCTAACCAACTTTAGCCTTTCCCTTACCCTTGAACCTATCTCCACTTGAAGACCCACCAGTTTCAACAAGATTAGCCTTAGTAGTAGTAAGAGACAAGTGGACAGATTTGTCTTTGAGACGATTAGCCTCCTCAGTCCTCATGTGACCTATTAGTTCTTGTAAAGACATATCTTTTTTCTTGTGTTTCAGATGGTTTCTATACTCATTCCAGGAGGGGGGAAATTTCTCTAATAACACATTAGCTAGGAAAATTTCATCTAATTTCATACCCTCATTAACAACGTCAGCACACAGGTTCTCATAAACATGAACTTGTTCCATAATAAGTTTGTCATCTACCATTTGAAACCCAAGCCACTGCCCGACAACATACTTCTTTTTACCTGCATCATCAGCCCCATATTTTTTCTCTAAAGACTCCCAAATGGTTTTAGCAGATTTATGGACCATGAATAAATCAAAAAGAGTATTAGACATATGATTAAGGAGATGACACCTAGCAGTTTTGTTATCCTTATCATGTTTCTTAACAGTTTCCTCATTTGTCCTAATAACAGAAGCCACGGGAGGGGTAGCCTCTACATCATTAAAAATTACGGGCACAGGAGGGTCATTAAACAGAACATAATCAATTTCAAGTTGTTAAAAAAACATGAGCAATTTCTGAGACCACCTCTTATAATTCTGACCATCTAACGGTTCCAATTTAGACAAGTCCGGGATCGTCTTACTTGAAATTCCAGCCATTGTTACGACAGAAATATAGTTTTCAAATTGTTAATAAAATAATGACGTAACAATGAGAATAGAAAGATACTTATCGAAACAGAAAGTAGGCAGTGCCGTGGTAATAAAGCCACTGACTTGAAAACTATATCGGCACGACTCCGATGGTTATCGTCTCACGCCGGTAGTTCCCCAAGGTTAACACTGCGACCCCCGTACACAACCACTTGTGTAAAGGAGCCTTGGAACGAAACAGTAACTGTACCCAGAAATACAACAGTAGCAGAAAAGAAGAAGAAGAAGAGAGAGTTTGAGAGATGTAATTTTTTGTGTGTTTTCTGAACATGAAGAACTGTCTATTTATAACATAAAATAGACAGCCAAAGAGCCAAAAGACGCTCCTCTTAATCACGGTCAAAGGCGTGATTAAGGGAGTTAATTACGCTCCTTAATTCCCTCATTAACAGTCATATTTGACTGACTGTTACAGATTCATATTCAAACAGATACACTGAATGTGGACAGAATACAAACACACACACACACAGGTTCAAAAGGATAAAAGTGGGCCAAGGCCCGCACCGCAGGTGCTCTACCCAAACCTGAGTCGGGTCGGGTCGGGTAAAGGAGCCCCGTACACAACCACTTGTGTAAAGGAGCCTTGGAACGAAACAATAACTGTACCCAGAAATACAACAGTAGCAGAAAAGAAGAAGAAGAAGAGAGAGTTTGAGAGATGTAATTTTTTGTGTGTTTTCTGAACATGAAGAACTGTCTATTTATAACATAAAATAGACAGCCAAAGAGCCAAAAGACGCTCCTCTTAATCACGGTCAAAGGCGTGATTAAGGGAGTTAATTACGCTCCTTAATTTCGTCATTAACAGTCATATTTGACTGACTGTTACAGATTCATATTCAAACAGATACACTGAATGTGGACAGAATACAAACACACACACAGGTTCAAAAGGATAAAATTGGGCCAAGGCCCGCACCGCAGGTGCTCTACCCAAACCCGAGTCGGGTCGGCGCGCGCGTGTATGTTTTGACCCAAACCCACAAGCCCAATACTCTCAACAAAACCCTCTTTGTTCACTCTATTGGATACTACAAAGACAAGTAGTATAATAAAGTGAAGCAAAGAGCCTCTACCAACCGATGTGGGATTGCACACAAAATAGGAAGTTGACAAAAATTGCTTTTGACAGCCATCATTACCAACATTTAGCACTAAGGAAATTAAAAAGGTGCCTTCAATTTTGAACTTTTTATAATGATGGAAAGCAAATTGTTTGTTGTTGTCTTTAGACTCAAACTAATTACGGGTATTAAGAATAGACTCATGTAAGATAATTGTGTTTTTGGGTTCGAGTTCAGGTTTGAGTTTGAAGCAAAGCCTATATTAGTGTACTGCATGCGACTTCACGCTTAAGCAGTGAAGCCGCCCGTTTAATAAGTTGTTTTAGTGATGCTACAAACATAATCAGAACTCCTTGATCATCATTAATGAAATTGAAACTAGCTCCTAACTCAAATTTAAATTATCTGTTCATTAATATGATTTGATCAACCATCACTTATATAACTATTCCAATAATTCAAAATGGGTAATTCGAGATGTTATGGTATCTTGACTAAAAAAGTCATTACCGGAGCTAATAATATGTTAGAATGACCCAACGGATCCAGAAGCATAATGTGGGCAAATGCACAACACCCAACAAAGAGTACCCAAGTAAAACCAAAACCTAACTTAAATATATTTTACTTCTTTACTCCAAAACTCTGAATCAACGACTTAAAATGCTAAGGGTTTGTCTAGAATCGTCTTTGAAATTATTAGGGCTTGCTTGGATAGAGGGTAAAAGGGTGGAAAAAATAAGGGAGTAATGATTTCGGTTGATTTTAGTGAGTTTGGTATGTAAAAGGATGATTATTCATCTAGGTAACTCATTAGTCATTACTCATATCTAGGGGTAATATATTACTCACCCTCCCTCATGGGTAATTATTCTAGAGTTTTACATTACTCCTACCTTAAACAAATATGATTTTTTGTATACCTATTACACTAATTACTCTTTTACCAAACCAAAAAATAGATTACCCCAGTAACAATTCCCTTAACATTCCAAACTCGAAAAACAAGGAACTTTTACCTCCTTGACTAAATTCTCAAGTAATTATCTCCCTTAAACCATTATATTACCCCACTAATTATTTTCTTGATTCCATGCAAGCCCTCAGGTGTAAAATTTAATTGGGTGATAATTTCTTGGGAAGTCAGTTACTTGGATAATTAATCCCTTAATGATAAATTTGGCATAATAGTGATGATTACTAAGGTAATTTTTTACCCATTAATCATTACCCAGGAGAGTGGGTGGGTAATGTATCACTATTACCCTTTCATGAGGGAAATAGATTCCAGGAGTAAATAATTACCCTCATACCGAACATGAAAAAATTACCTTACATATTACTCCCTTGTTCAATCCCCCACTTTTACCCTCATACCGAACATGAAAAAATTACCTTACAATGGGCACATTTTCAGAGCCCAATGGCAAGACCTAATTTAGCCCAATCTATGCATGAGGCATTTAATACCTTAATCCAATTCAAATTTGGGCCCAATAACAATAAGACCATAAGTCCATAGACCACACCATAATTATTATCCCATACAATTAACTCATTAGAAGTTGGTAAAGCTCCCTTTAATGAGGTTTAGTTTGTTTCTTTTTCATACTTTCTTCGTTCTAAAACTTCCAAAGAATTAATTATTTACGTTTGCTTTATAAAATTATAAAATTTTGATATTTATAATATACTCAATAATACAATATAAAATATATTTCACACGTCATGATTTTGGGTAGAAATTTCACGTTGTTATACTTCTATGGAGAATGGGCTATTCTTATAGTCGGCTGGCACGTCCCACCCTCCAAAGGCTACTATACTTGTTCATTGTGATAATGCCAGCAAAGATTTATCTCTCAGGGAATCCGGTCCAACATCAACGAAGGGCCTTTTGGTTCTATTTGATGATTTGGGGACAATCTCAATAATGTTCATTCACCCACCTCTAGTTTCGACTGCGGGGGTGTGATAGAATTTATGTAAAGCACTAGCATCGACAACGACATTTACCGATGACCTCTTCTTGAATACAATCTTCATAGTACCACAAGATAACTTCTGTAATTCACAACAGAGCTAACAACATTCAGGGGTTGTTTGATTACCCTTTAAAATCAGATGTATTGTTTACCTGGGATTCTGGGAATTAAGTACATAATATTGTACCTTGTTTGGTTGATCAAAAACATGGAAAGTAGAATTTTCCATGAATTACACTTCCTTCAAAATGGAGGAAGTTGCTTACCTAACCCCTAGATAAGTGGCAAATTCTATGGACTTCTAGTTCTTACATGCATGTAACCAAACTGTTGAGTCCTCCGCAGCGGGCTTATAGAATTAGGTGCATGAGACCGGCCCATAAGTAAGTGAGGTTCCATCCTAAAATCAATTGGTGATAGGAGGAGTAGCCCACTTACTTATAAGCTAGTTCCTTCACACTATTATTCTAACGATGTGGGATGGATGTCCCTCACATACATATGGGAAGAGACCTCAACACCAGAGGCGAAGCTACGCCTGGGCCGAAGGGGCCATGGCCCGGGCGAAGCTCAACAGAATAAATATTAAATAGTAACAAATATATCACATTTTCTAGAGTTGGCTGAGTGGCTTGTTTGTTATTTGGAGTTAGTATATGTCATGCAATCGCAGGTTCGATCCCAATTGCCACCCTTTTATGATTTTTTTTGCTTTCTAAGAATTTCCTTATTTGGTCTAAGATTCTATTCCTTAACTTTCTAGTTTATATGGCATAATTTTTAACTTCACAAATTCTTGTTTACAACCGTTGTAAATCAGAATAATTTACAACAGGAATGTAAAACCATCCAAACCTAACACTTTTTTAGGGTTGATGGGGTGATACAACCCTTCGTTGTAATTTACAACGGTTATAAGCAAGACTAATTGCTTTAACTTTTATCCAATTTCCAATCTTTTATAGTTTAGTTACGTGGAGTATTATTTTATTTATATAACCATTTCGATAAATTTAGTTGGTAAAATATTTTTAAAATCGGGACTTTTCCATTGGAACTGGTTGTCTTCCCCGTGATCAATTTTATCATCAAAGTAACTTTAGCGATTTTGTTTTCACCTTTTAATTATAAGACAGTCTTATAAATACTAAAATAACAGTGTGACATTTATAATAAACTGTGTATAAATGGAGAATAAAATAAAAACCGGCCCCTCCTATATTTATATCCTAGCTTCGTCCCTGCTCAACACAAACACTTCTTACCAATTCACATGACCAAATAATGCAAGTTAATGAAAAAAACGACTTTCTAAGATTACAAGTTATTACGGTGAACCAAACACCCCCTCAGATAATCAGAACTAATGATAAATCACTCATTGTTGGACTTATAGTGAAAATACTGTTTTTGTTATCAGATGCACTATGTCACTCATTGTTGGACTTATATCAGATGCTCTATGTCATACTGGTGGCACAAATTAGATGTTTCTATCTAAACGTGACGCATTAAAAATATTTCTCATCTGAAGGCTGAACACAACATGCTCAACCATGCATGGTACGGTGCTATAAGTCCGGCCCGCCAGCTTGCTGTGCCGAGTTTGGGTAGCCTGTCCATGCACCCCAGCCTGGCTCGCCAGATCCACCCCTACTTCAGACGCCAGTTAAGGGCTTAACTGGCTCAATGGGGTGAACCCGACCTGCCTCTAGGTTTAATATTGCAAAACTTACAAATTAAAGCATGGGATGACTTTAATTTCAAAAACGAAAAATTGCAACATACTCCATGATATATAAGGAGAGTTATCTATATATCTATATTATGCATAATATATAGTAACATACATTTACGTTCCTCAACATATACTACTACACTAATAATATACACATAGATCTACTCTTCTGATCTCCTCTATTGAAGAGTAAGAGTAACATTACAAGTTTTAGACATTTGAACCCGAAGGAGAAACCTCCCTTGTATGAAACCTCCAATAATACAAATAATCCTTAGACTCACAAGCCAACCTCACCACTTGACTAAATGCATTCACGTACTTCTTCTCCCCTTCACTCTCCCATTCTATCCTCACCCAACTACTAAACCCGTTTCCGTCCCCGGGGACGAAACGGATCATTACTTCTCCACTTATCCTACTGCCCGACCGCGAGCTGACCATCGCATCTAGCCACGGGCACTCTGGCTGCCCGATTAACTCCTTATACGCCGAATTCACCATCCTCACCTTGTTGCCTCGGTCAGATATGACCGCGGGCAACGTCTCTTTCTCAACCTCCTCTTCAACCTTCTCCGCGGATTTAATTCCAATTATTGGACCCGCTTCCGAGTCTTTTCCTATGGGGCCCACTATACTAATAGTGGACCCCACCGGCCGAACCGGCCTTGGAGATATCACATTGCTGGTGGTAGAAATCACAGTAGTTGTCGACGTCGGAATTTGAAGCTTTAGTGACAAATAATCTTTTTCTTCAAAAACATTTACTTCATCAATTATATTCAAATCTATAGCTTTAAATTTACCCTTTGACTCTCCACTCAACAAAGGAGTACTAGAAAGTAAAGGTAACTCAACTATACTCCCATTAATATTATTATTATTATTATTATCCACATTATTACTTGCATGTTGATTATCACCACCATAAATTCCACATGCATGGAATGTATTAGGGTTTCTTGCATGTAAACCCATGAACCCCAACAACTTCTGTTGTTGTTCTTCTTGTTGTTGTTGTTGCTGATAATGTCGCTGATGTTGTTGATTCCTTAGCATGGCAGCGGCCGCAGCCGGAGAAATTCCGGCAGTGCGGCCACGCTTGCGGGTTCTAGTCGGACGAGCCTGGAGGTGTGACCAGATGTCCCGCAAGTAAGGCGACTGCCGGAATTTCTCCGGAACCAATTGCGCTTCAATGCCGCCGTTGTTGGTATTAGAAAGCTCAGGTCTAGGTGCAATTGGCCTATACCTTGACATTATCTCATCTCTTTTTGATGAGTATGGCATGTTTAACGCTTGAATCATCTTTTTTTTTTACTGTTTTTATTTTTAGTACATTAGGTAAATAAGGAGGGTGTGTAGTGTGTAGTGAAGGTAGAGGAGGGTATGTAGAATATAAAGGAAGTGAAGGGCGAATAGAAGAAGGGCAACATGAAGGAAGGAGAAAGGAGGAAGTGACATTTGGGAGAGTAAGTTGATAGGGTACGTGTTGGAGTCTTAAAGAATAAGGAAATGTGGGTTTTGGTATTCTTTCAGGAAGATTATTACCTCTGCTGTAACAAATCAGCATCCTTCTTTAGTCTATACAATAATCCAACTATTTATTTATGTACAAATTCTCGAAGGGCATTATCCGTCACAACTAAAAGACGAATAGTTTCCATTTCACAATATACAAGTGGTAAGGACAAGTAGATGGCAAATGGATCCTAGCTCCACTTGCCCTTCCACTTACATATTGTGAGCGATCAAATAGTGGCCGTGTTTAGTCCGTCATGCTGTTATTTATGACCTTGAATTTTTAGATGGAGTTTTAATTTTTGCCCTTTTAATCATTTGATTTTATATATTTTCAATTTTGTTATTTATCGGTTTATAATGTCTTTAATTTGATTGTACCAAAAGAAAAATGTCATTAATTTGATTATGTGATTTATCTATTACTATCACTAACCAAAATATAGCTGATCATGCAAAAGATAATTATACGTTGTACAAGAATTTCACACAAGACCAACTGATTACGTTCATTGTTGCGTAAATTCTAATCAATAATACAATATTGACGATGTATTTGGTGCTAAATGTTTAAAAATGTGACTTGCCAGTAAATACGAAACGATATCAAGTCTTATTAATATGGATGTGAGTATAATAAATTGTTACAATCTCATCAGGTGCGTGGTACTAAGCATCAATATCACTATAGTCACGCGACATATATTAGTATTCCACTCATATACGAATTTTTTCTAAAATAATCCAAATGTGATCGAGTATGGTAACATCATGATACCATCAAGTCTAATTATCTTATCTTTTCTGATAATGTTATACATACATAATAATAATAATACTTCATACGTTCCCGGCCATTTATTGACCATTTTTATTTTAGGGTGTCTCATTCATTCGTTTAACTTTTGATAGTAAGAAGGTTTTCGATGAATAATTTTAGCTCCTAATAAAAATTTTCTTATCATTCCCTAAGTATAAACACAAATAATTCAAGCGGTGTCAAAAGCAAAAGTTAACCAAGGAGAATATATCTCAACGTAAAATTTTCATTCAAAATTGTAGTACTTGAATAGTTGAATTGAACGGTTTGGTCTATAATATTGGGACCTAGTCAACAATATGCTAATCTCTACTACATGCAGATAAGCACCAGCAACAACACATTAAAAAGAAAACAGAAAAAATGGCACAAATATCATAGTACTACAACAACTGTAGAAGTCACAAGAAATAACCAATGAGGAAATCTGGTAGAAGAAGAGGGTGCCCTAAAAGTATTGGGTAACACCTTAAAATGTGTCTCAATTCCAGGCAGTTGGTTGGTTGGGTAATGTGGCAGTGTAAGTCAAGAAAAAGTGAAAGGGGGAATGAACTTGGGTTCATACTTGAGAGTTGAGAGTTGATCAAACGCGTGTGTACAAGACTTACATGCGTGACTACACCTATCACGTACATTGCTTTTGGTTATGTTGCCTTCTTCATCAATAACCCCCCCTTTTTACCTCTTTTTCGGTTAAAATATCTCCATTTGTGATCAGGTAACAATTAGTCTTGCTTGTGACAGATATAGATCCGTCACAAGCTTGTGACAGATATAGATCCGTCACAAGCTTGTGACGGGTCAGATATCTCTCACAAACTTGCAAGTGGGAAGACAAGTAGCAAATCAATACCCTCCCACTTACAAGCTTGTGAAAGGGATCCGACCCGTCACAAGCTTATTGTGACGAATAGTGATCGTCACAAATGAGAATTTAATTAGTGTTCTGGCAAAGAAATGAACCAATTTATTAAGAACAACCGGGGTTAAATTAGCGACAAAGCGACGATCTAATAATTGTAATTGTATCATACTACGTAAAAATAATGCTTTAATTAACGTAGTTCTTTTTTCATGCATAAATATTACTCTTTTATGGACTTTTTATAATAACGTTTTCATACCTTGTCCTTCTTCTTAAAAGCAAATTAAAAAAAACTTCTCTAATTACCTTCCTCAATCACAAAATCAATCAAATCCGTCAAATTATCAATTAAGAACGCTAATTTTCATGTCGTCGATCAAGTAATAGCTCTAATTTAATTTATTAACTTAATTCGCTTTACTTGACATATGGATTGACGTTTTGACATATTTCGTTGTTCTTAAATATTATATAATGTCTCGTATAGATTGATAAAAAGCAAAGCCTTGAAAACGATGATGATAAATAACATGACCAAATTAAATAAATTTTAGATCTACTTCTACATTTTAAAAGTGTAATGACTACTAGAAAAGCTAAACCCATGAACAAATCTATCCATATGTTAATTATATGTGGGATTGCTTCAATGGAGAAGAGATCATTTCAGGCGAAATACTAATGGGTTAGAGTGGAGGGTGAAAGTCGTGAAGGGCGGCCGGAGACAGTGAAAGTGGAGGGGTGAAGTCGTAAGGGAACCTGGCAGCAGCAGGGGTGTTTACACCGGTGGTTCATGGGGTTCTATTGAACCCCCACTGAAAAGATATACTCCCTAATATTTGGCTAGACTTGTCGTGAGTCTCCAAATTATTATTTTTATCCACTACAAACTCAAATTAGTAGTAAGTGTAAGTAACAGTCGATCCCACAATGAAGGTATTTGTTTATTGTGGGTTTATACAACTAGTTCTAAGGTAACCATTATGGGGGTATTTGTGCTTATGAGTCTAAGTCCAACAAACTAAATTCTTATAAGATTGTAGTAAAATCAAAATTTAAAAAGATCTTAGGTCTTACAATTCCCACAAATGAGTTAGATTTGATCATTGACTCTTTTAGACTCTAATTACTCTTAAATACTTTATTGTGAAAACATAAGTTTCTACTTCTCCTTACTTTTTAGTCATTCACTGCGAAATGCGCACATAAATAACCCTTATGGCGATGACAATCTAGTTCAAGCGTATCTAAATTCAATCATACCATAGGTTATAACTAGAGAAGCCAACAAAGATGAACAAATGCATACACAAGCAGTTTTCACACTTTAGTTCATATGATATATATTCTCCTACAATCCAAGAATGATGAAAAGCATACAAATTGATGAACTATAATTGCTACCAATGTCTAGGCAAGTGGACAAAAGATTCAAATCCTAAACTAGCAATATATTAGAGATAAGACAAATTAGGTGATCAAACCAGCATCAATAATCTTAACAATGAATTGAGAATAAAAATCAATATTCAAGAGATAATAACAAAGGATAAAAGAGTCTTACAAAATACTAGTTCATTTGCTTCAATTGCTTGACCTAAGATGAGGAAGTTAGCCTTCCATACAAAAAGTAAACAAACTATAAACTAGAACTTGTTTTGATCTTTCTAATGATTTAAAGGTGTATGAAGTGTGTGTAATTTGATCAATATCATCTTCTTATAAAGGTCTTCAAAGAACATCTTCAAAAAGCCTCATAAAATATGAGCATAAATGCCGAATTAAAGAAGAATTAAAAGAGTCGTCGGAATCCAATGCTAAGTCGCGCCACGCGGCTAGTGAAATGGCCATATTTGCCGCGCTCCGGCTTTTTGTATGACGTTTTCTCTTCTTCACATGCTTCCGCGCTTTGACCTTCATCTTTGGGCCTTGACCTGT
Source organism: Heliosperma pusillum (assembly GCA_022085475.1). Lineage (NCBI taxonomy): Eukaryota > Viridiplantae > Streptophyta > Magnoliopsida > Caryophyllales > Caryophyllaceae > Heliosperma > Heliosperma pusillum. The sequence goes on from JAIUZE010000583.1 coordinate 33,351, forward strand.
CTTTAATCCACAAGCGTTTAACTTTTATTAACTCATTATTTGACATGGATTTAGTCCAAGACTTAAGTGTAAAAATGTCCAAGCCACTTCCCAAACGTGGAATGCAATTCTCGAACATGACACATACATATTAAACCGAATTTGCGTACGTAGAAACACATCCAAACAATGTAACTAATACCAAAATATCTCAATGATATAAAATAACTATAAATAACATATATCAAGGCTAAAGTAGCTAAGAATTGGGTTGGTAAAGACGGTATATAACCGTCACATCAATATTCACTCATTTCTTTCCCTTTCCCGTTTGCACAAGAATTAAGAAAATAGATTTGGACCACACAAAACAAACTACCCAACACACAAATGAAGTTGAACTACACAACCCCACAATCAAAAAAGGAAATAGGGAAGAAACCCTGCCCTACTCAAAAAAGAAAGAGAAAAAAATGAAAGAATAGGAGAGAGTATAATTGTATAAGAGTAATACAATGTACTCCCTACAATTGAGAGTTTTGTTCCCTTTTTTCTTTTTGCCACAATAATTAAGGAAATGAATTTGAATCACACAAAACACACTACATGTAGTAAATTTGTAGTAAACACACTACAATGATTAAGGAAATGAATTCGAATCACACAAAACACACCACATTCAATTAAGTTTGTATCACACAAAAACTTTCAAATAAGAAAAGTGGGAACATCACCACATTTAGCTCAAAACGGAAATAAGCTAAGGAACAAAACCCTCAATTGGAAGGAGTAGTAAATTTGCATTAAATTAGTATGATCCAATGGTTAATGCATGTTGTTTTTTACTTCGTATAAGGTAAGGAAACTAGGTTGAAAATTCAACCTATACATCCTTGCGGACCTTGCAGATGAGAACGGTAAATAAAGAAAATCAAGATTTTCAAATTACTGTGAAGGAAATAAATAAAGGGGCATAAAGAGTTGAGACTCTAAAAAAAGTCTTAAACCAAAAAACCCTTCGGCTTCTACAAAAACAGTGTAAATTGACGATCGACGAGAACTAGATAAATAAATTTCAAAAATACATACACATTATAAAACTAAAAGAAATACCAAAAATGGGAATAGATTATTCCCAAAGTGAATGGCAACATAAGAAGTTGGGAAGTATCATTTTAAAAATTTAGATCTTCATCCTCTAGAATAAGAGGATATCAACTAGAAACTAATTAAATATTCAAATAATTAAATGTACATAACACATGTGCATAAAACTTTTGGAATGATAAACAAAGAGTTGCTATAATCAATTTATGATGAGTAAAACCATTGAAATGTTGCTGACTAGATCCTTGATCTAACCCTCTTTAGCTTAGACAGATGACTTTAAAAGCACTTCTAGGCTACAATGGAGAACAAATTAAAGTCGGTTTTTAAAAAAAGGGTGAAAAATAAAGAATAAGACTAAAAAACTTTTACTAGAACACTTCTTAAACTTTTACTAGATCATAATGGTAAAATCGTTTTGCTATGAGCAAAAAGTTGCGGATCTAATAGTATTCTTGTTGCAGAAGTTCTCGCGCTAAAAGAAGGCATTTTAGTCGCTAAACACTTAGGAATCTTAAAGTTAATTCTTGAAGGTGATAATTTATGTGTCATTAATTCAATTCGTAGTACTTGGCAAATTCCTTGGGAAATTTCTAGTATCATCAAGGATGTGCAATTAGATCTTCATTTTTTCGATGAAGTGATAATTAAACATTGCTTTCGTGAGACCAAGAAAGTTGCTGACTTTATGGCTTTTATTGGAAATTCGTGTCCAGCTCTTTCGAGGTGGTTTGAAAGTCGGTGGTTTCAACTTATCTTACTCATTCGAAAGGATGAGATATGTAGATCTTCCCTTAGAGGATCAGTCTAGTTTGTTTACCTTAAAAAAAAAACTTTTTAAAACAAATAAGGGAATCTTTCTCATCTATAAAGATGAAAGAAGATAACCAAAATTACCTTTAACAAATGAGAAGGAAAAAGAAGATATGGGGAAGGAGGCCAAAGAGCTTCCTAAAATTTATAGAAAGGTGAGAGAGTTCTCTCATCCATATCTCTAAAGAGAGAGATGGTTAATGCATGTTGTCTTAACTTATAAGTGTTGAGTTCAAACCCCATAAGTTTCATTTTTTTTAGTTATGATATATTAACACTATAATTTAATATTTTAAGAATTTAATATATCATATTTAATCATTGAACCCCCGTTAATGAAGTCCTAGAATTGCCACTGAGCAGCAAGTGTTATTGTTGGTAGCAGCATGGTGGTGGTGGCAGGGGAATGGTGGGTAACATCTTACGTATTTGTTTCCATTATTATGTTGCATGTCTAATGCGATTGATGAGGAGATGTCCGATCGTCTGGGTGGGAGTGGTTTGATGGTGTGGTAGTGCATGGGAAGCGGCTGTAGAGGACGGTTGTGCATGACGGTAGATTGGTGGAAATTGAATTGATTAATTAGATAAGATTTATTGTTCATGAAACAAAAGGGAAAATGAGGAGTTGAAATAAATAGGGTATAAAGATCACGTTTATGAAAGAGCATAACCCTTAATAAATCATAGAGAGAAAAATTATATTAAATACGAGTGTATTAAAAATGATAAGGGTATATTGGTCAAGTTTTATCTCACTTGTTTATATGAGATCAAATAAATCAGTTTTTTTTTTCTTATGCATTTTACTTTTGTTTTATTTATAAGAACTTGATATGTCTTAAGGTTAAGACAAATATACTCGTCTAATAAAACAAGAATTTATGATCGCATAATTATTACCCTTGAAAAAACCTTCATTATATAGAAAAGCTAGCTAACAAAAAACACTCTAAAATGAAATAGGTAAACAAATAACCTATCGAAGGGAATATATATTTAGATTATTTTTTAGAGCTTAATTTTTCTTTTACATACTCTAAAATGAAATAGGTAAACAAGTTTGTGATGAGTTAATGATAAGCATTTAATTTGTCACATTTTTCCTCTCATTTTCGTCCCCATTTTGGTCCGTTTACACGGATTTGCGTGCCCTTGATTGCATTTGTTTCCCGATTTCCCGTGCTATGAATGTCGATCTCAATTTGTAGGAAATAAGGCGGAAATGAAGAAATCGGAGCATAAAGGTCTTGCATGAGTCGGGATTCGAAGATGAGGTGAAGAAGTGAAGAAAGCTTGCCCAGGTGCTGCAGGCCGGTCATCTGACCGGCGGCCGGCCCACCGGCCTAGACCACAACTCCACAAATGTAAGAAGAAGAGAAAAGGAAGAAAAGGCCCAGGTAGCGCCGGCCGGTCTACCGGCGGCCGGTCGACTACCCGGCCTGTGCATACACCAGAAGGCACTGAGAGTGAAAATGTGCTCCAGGCCGGTGGGGGACCGGCGGCCGGTCGACCGGCCAGGACCCCCATTTTTCCATACTTAGTGAATTTTTTTGAGGATTTTAAAGACGAAGAGGCTGAAGTCACTGATGTGCCCCAGGCCGGTCAGAGGCCCGGCAACCGGTCGACCGGCCAGGAACGCAACATCGCAAAATCCGCCTTCTCTTCTAATTTCTTTCTTAATTTTGGAGAGACCTATATATACCCTTCCCCTAATGTTTTGTAAGCAGTTTTTACATTCCTTTTAGCACAAAACCCTAGATAATTTGTAACCTAAATTAGTCCTAATTACTCTCCTAATCATTCCCTAATCAAGCTTAGTTTCTCATTTCAAGTTGTTAGATCTAGTCTTTGTTATTAGAATTATCATAGTTTGGAGTTTGTATTGAGGATTTTGGGTTGAAGACATTCTCCCTCTTCACTAATACAAGCTTGTTGGTATTAAATTTCTCATCTTTTTGTTATTTATGCAATTTAATTACATTTCTAGTTTATTGTTCATCTTTTGATTGTTATTATTATTCATCTCATAGCATAATGTTTATTGAACTCCTCCTTCCCTCTACTTGTTTGATTTCCCTTAGAATGAGTGAGTAGATTCCCTTCTAGGGTTTAGGGGGAGCCTAAGGGAGGATTATGTGGGTTAATTAGTTGGGGAATTAGTAGATTCGTGGTAATTATTTGGGTATTACCCATATGCGCACTAAGTGTTTGATGAAATGTGTGAACGAAAGTTGCCATTTTATCAAGCATGGTTTGATTTTCTCTTAAGCGACGGTGGTAGAGACGATTAGACTAAGTGTTTATATGGGTGATTTGAGACAAATGCGATGGCTTTGTTGATGATTATCGATTGTTGAGACATTAGCAATCGATTTTACTCGAATTTGTTACCCATTTGCTAATTACCCGACTAACCCATTAATCCCCCTAAGGTGAACCCTTCACCTTAGTCTTTCCCTTAATTGTTTTCATCTTTATTATTTAGCGATTACTTGTTTTTCCTAGTTTTTAGTTAACTTTCCAATCCGTCATATTTTAGGCTAGAATAGGATTCAATCGAACTAGTAGTTGACCCCACCGTCCTCGTGGATTCGACCCCTTTATACTACTTTTATTGGGTTATTTTTGATGTTTGTTTTGACGACGAACCGATCATCAGTTAAATACAACCCACAAGAGCAGATAAAGATATGATATTTGACTAGTCACAAGTTTGCAACGGATATACCTCTCATAACTCACAACGGTGACTTGTTAGTTGTTACTACATTTTAGCCTTACCGAATTGGGCCCTTTTCAATCTCTTCATTAAATATGTCACAAATTCTCATTTATGAAGGAGACTATCCGTCTTAACCTTTGAACGGTCAAATTGCTACCACTTACATAGATAAGACAAAAATAAAATGCATAAATATTAGGAAACAACTTGTCTTTATTTATGCAAGTGGCAAGTTCTTAGCCCGTTTTAATCTTAAGATAGTTATATCCGCCTTCACAAATTCTCATTTGTGACGGGAATATTCTTCACAAGCTTGTGACGGGTCAAATAATACTCACATGGATAGGAAAAGACAAGCTATTTGTGATAAGCTAGACTTGTCTTATCTATCCAAGTTTGAGATATTTGACCCGTTATAAGCTAGTGACGAATATATTTGTCTATAGCTGGCAAGTCTGACCCAACCCGAGTGACCCTGAACCCAAGAATTTTGCAACTCGAAATCGACCCGACCCTATGACGTCCCATAACCCGATACGACTTGAAGATCGGTGACCTGAATCCGACCCAGTCCGACCCAAAAGTTACCCGACCCAATACTGACCCGATTAGATTGATGACCTGACAATTATTAAGCTTAATAGTAATCAAAATGAAAGTGATTTATTATTTAAATTGATATGTTTGACATAATAATGAAGTAACTAAACCAAATAATAATTAAAAACTAGATTTAATGGTAAAATATTGAAGTATCGCGATAAAATAACCAGACGCGATAACGACCCGACCTAAACCCGACCAGATATGTCATTTGAACCCGAAATAAGTTGACCTGACTCGCAAGGGCAGGCTGACCCGGCACGTCCCAAGCCTGATATGACCGGACCCGACTTGACAAGAACCAAACCCACCCCGTCAGATCCGATTGCCACCTCTATTCCGTCTCAAGGTAGACTTATTGATTCGTCTTAAGGGAAACTTATCGTAAATACTCGATAAATTTGTAACGAGTGGGGTAAGTAGAGTGAGTAAAGAAAGTAGTCCAACTAAAGTGTTAAAAAGTGTGAACTTTTTGCTTAAATGAGGTCGAAACCCAAACTATTTATCAAAATATGGCGGGTTTCAAACTATTTACCAATAATGGGTCCACGTCACCATTTTGAAATAAAGGTAGCTTCTCGCTGTCCGGGAGAGCGAGAAGTTCAAGGGCTTGACAAACTATGTTCGTCGTCTTCGTTCTCCTTACTCCGACCACCAAATAACGAAATACAACCACCATTGTCTTCATCTCACATCCCTTATCATAAACACATACTTGGTTGAGTTTATTAGCTCCACGTTTTGCGCAAAAAATGACCCGTAACAATTTCATTTCCGCAAAACCAAAATTGTTAGTGAACGGCGATATTACGGGTCGTTTTTTGCGCAAACCGTGTAGCTAATAACTCAACCAAATATGTGTATTTGTAAGGGAAGTGAGAGGAAGACAATGTTGGTTGTATTTTGTTATTTGGTGGTCTAAGTAAGGCGAACGAAGACGACGAACATAGCCTGTCAAGCCCTTCAACTTCTCGCTCTCCCGGACAGCGAGAAGCTACCTAAATGATGACGTGGACCCATTATCTTACTTTAAGAAAGCAACAACCATGTTGCTGAGGTGTCAAACAACCCTTAATTTAAGGAAAAGTAAAGAAGAGCATTTTATTTCTCTTAATAACATATGATATTTTTGATTTAACAAGACAAAACTAAAAAAAGTTTGATAAATGGTAGTATCAATTATATTTATCAACAAATTTGATATTTATTATTCATAAAAAAAATTATTAAATCTGGAGAATTTTTAAAAAGTATTTTCAAATCTACAAACCCTTAAAACAAAGAGTCTAAACACTGGATCTAGCAACAAAAAATAAACTTCTGAAAAAAAAATTCTAAAAGGCAGGAAAAAACCAACTGACAGGATTGTTTGATAATAAAAATATACCCACAAAAAAATTAAATATAAAAAATGTTTCTAAAAAACATAGCAAAAATACTAAAATTGATGTTGGATATGAAAAAAGTAATTAACCTTTTTACGATCATGGAATGAAAACTCAAAAAAATTATTATAAGAGATCCTGCTAATTATATGGGGTAAATCATTTAATAGTGAAGAGGAGGCTGATGATGACGAGATGAAGGGAGGATTAATAGGTAATGTGTTAAGGCGAACAATTTTTTTAAAATAGACTTTGTGAAGGTGAGGTAAGTCAGTGAGAGACTGAGAGTAGTAAAAAAGGTTTAAACGATTTTCGTATCAAGACACATTTGAAGCTTTGGGACGTTAACTTTGGCCCAAACATTATTGATTACTACTTCGTATTAACTAGCCTATTGTTTAGGTTGCTAATTTGTTATTGTGTACCTATGATTAGATAGTTATCGACTTATCGTTGTGTAGGTAAAATAATACTCCGTATTTCAAGTCGTACATTTTATGAATCCAGTTATGGTCATAATACGGATTAAATTAAGTTTATAAAATCATTTTTTTAAAGGGGTGGGACTTAGATAACACTATTATAGTCACATTTAAGACAAAAGTCTATCTTTAGCATCTTAGATCGAGCGGGTTAAACCAAATTTCGACCTAAACTATACATTTTGGGTCAATTTATTAGCGAGTTATAATTTACAAGTTTTGACCTTAAAATATACATGTTGGTCTGGGTCAATTTTCGACAGGTATATATCTCATTTTTTGACCTTACCATTTTAACATAATTGATAATGCGGTTTATATATTAATAAAATTTCTAAAGTATATCATTTAATCCGTAGTTTTTAACTATCACATGTTTTCATGATTATTTAACATGTTTGAATATTTAACAATTTGACCAGACACGGGGTCAAAAGTTCAAGTTGTCACTTTACTAATTAGTAATATGTACTAAATGAACATGGGTCAATAATTTCATTTTAAACATGAAAAATGGGTGATTGATTTTGTTTTTAATGAAAACGAGTTTAAGAAATTGCAACTGTGGTACTATTTAGAGTCATGCAATTTCAATTTCGGGTTGATTTTCATTCGAAAAGTTTTGTTTGTTCAATCTTATATAAGTCGGGATTTTTTAAAGCAGCCTGAGTAAGAAACTCAAATTTAGCTAACAAGAGGGTATATAAGTATATTGTACTACAACAATTACTCGGCAAACATAATGTATCATTTATAATAATTGCAAATGAAATTTAGAAAATTTATAATTGAGATCTAAAATCTTAAATATTATTTTATAACTCATCTATTAATCAATAAAACTTAATCATATATTATTTTTTTCTATAATAACAAATTTTAAAACAATATATCCGTGCAATTTACACGGGTTTAAAACTAGTTGGTAAATAGTTTGAAACCCACCCTATTTTGATAAATAGTTTGGATTTCGACCTAGCAAAAAGTTCAAAAAGTGTAATCTCGTAGGTATCCTTCATTCACTTAATCACTTGCCATTTGTTTAAGGCATCTTCTAGAACACTTCATTTCTATCTCCATTTTCTTTCATCTTCCAAAACCTTGCTTCTTCATCAATGGCGGACAACTCAACAACTAACCATCCATCTTTGCCCACCAACTACGTCTCCATTCTCGACCTCCGTGATCGATGGCTCAAACAACAACAACAACACGAAGAAGAAGATCGTATCAAAACAACGATAAAAGACAAAGGGAAAGAGAAAGTACAACAGGTGACTGTAGATTGTCAGTTTGACGGAAGTGCGGAGAAAAAAAATCCCCAATTTCGAAACACTAAACCTAATTTGATTCGAGAAAGGGGATTTCGTGGAAATTCTAAAGAGAAAGGACAACAGGTGAGTGTAGATTGTCAAGTTGACGGAAATTCGGATAAAAACAATTCCCATTTTCGAAACCCTAACCTTAATTTGATTCGGGATAGGGGATTTCGTGGAAACTCTAAAGAAAAAGAAGAACAGGTGAATGTAGATTGTCAAGTTGACGGAAATTCGGATAAAAACAATTCCCATTTTCAAAACCCTAACCCTAATTTGATTCGGGAAAGGGGAATTCGCAGAAACCCTAATTGGAGCAACAGAAGGCCAATTCAGAGGGTTTTTTACGGTGGTGAGAAGATTTCGACGCATAATCAAGTTGTTAAGGCCAGTAATTTGTCACTAGAAGCGTCGGAAACAAGTGACGGGGTTGAAATTGAAGCGGAAAGCGTCGATAATGGTGTTCAGTTGAAGGGTGCTCCATTGATGAGTAAGGAAGAAAATAAGAAGCCAAAGAGGAGATTTAGAAACAAGAAACATAAAGAGAGTAAACGAATTGCTAAGAAAGACGGGGAAAATGAGGAGATGAGGAAGCGCAATGTGTCGAAAATTGGGGGAAATGGGGAGAAGACAAAGGAGATTGACGCGAAGATGAAGGAAACTAATGTGTCGAAAATTGGGGAGAAGAGGATGAAGGACATTAAAGTGTCGAAAATTGGAGGAATTGGGGAGAAAACAAGGGAGACCGAGGCGAAGATGAAGGACATTAATTTGTCGAAAATTGGGGGAATTGGAGAAAAGACAAGGGAAATTGAGTGGAAGATGAAGGAAATTAATGTGTCGAAAATTGGGGAGAAGAGGATGAAGGACATTAATGTGCCGAAAATTGGAGAAATAGTGGAGAAGACAAGGGAAGCTGAGTCGAAGAGGAACGACATTAATGTGTCGAAAATTGGAGGAATTGTGGAAATGACAGTAAAGGAGGAGTGTTCTCAAGGGAAGGAGAAGGAGGAGGATGTTTTGATGGTTGCGAAGACGGTACGAGTGTGGAAGAGTGTGGGAGAAGTTAGGTGGGGTGATCGGAGGGCGAAGACGGGGCGGAGAATGGAGGTTTATGGGAGAGGGAGGAGAGGGTTTAATGAGTGGAATGAGCCTAGGTGGGCTAATGGTGGTGAAGGTAACAAAGGAGATAAATGTGGGTTAATGTGGGTGAAAAAGGGTGATGGGGTTGAAAGGTGAATATTGGTTGTGTTGTTGAAGATGTTGGTGATCAAGTGAATGAATGAGTGAGTTGTTAAGTAAATGATTAGAGGAGGGTGATTATTGTTGGGGGTTAGAAATTGAACTTGAAACCGTTAGATTAGTTGTCATTGTGAAATGAATTTAAATGATCTTATTTATGAACAAGACTTATAATTAATTAAATAATTATTATTGATAATGATTTATATACAACGATTTTATGTGATATAGTTAGATTCGTATGATATTAGCAGGGATAGAACTAACTATTATGATTACACTGATGAAATGTATCGTTGTATTGGGTTGATTTTGTTTGCTTTTGTGGTCTACTTCACACATGAATGATGTTTGATCCCGGATGATTCAGGGTTAACCATGAAGAAGGCTCGTTCGTACTTTTGCTTGTACCCACTAAAACCATACTAATACTGTCATATACTTATTCATTACCGGCGTTGATAAAACTTTATGAAACCATCTTGATCTAGATGTAAATCTAAAATGTATCTAGCCTATTTCCTCATCATCATAATACATTAATACCATATATACCGTAACTTTACCCAATAAATTTTAATAAAAAATTGCCTGATTGCTATTATATTTGAAATACACTTTGAGTTTGACCTCATTTTTTGAGATTTTTAACAAAAGAAAACAATCTATATAAAACTAGTACTTCTAGGTAAGACAGTATAAATAGATATCATGTAAATTCACCCGCCAAGCCACTTATGATGGGCACAATGCTTGATATCTACGCTAAAACCTAAATTCACTTCACTATGGGGGAGACCCATTATACCCGTCGAATCGACATCCCAAATCTCCGGACTTGCCCCCACTTGCTTTTTCTGAAGGGAGCTTAACCCGTCTTAAGCTTGCGATGGATCGTACCATTACAAATGAGAATTTAATGAGAATTTGTGATATTAGATCACCCTTCTATAGGCCCTTAAACTCATGAACCTCAAAGTCACGTGACATGATATGGCTACTCTAACCATGCCAAATCTAGATAATTGAGATCTTACATGGGTCCCAATTCGACAACAATATATAAACCCGACCCATTTTCTAAAATTATTTGAATATGACAAATTTATATGACCCAATTTAATCCAACAAAAGTCCAATACAGCAGATCCGCATGTTGACCCATATTCCATATGGGTCACAAAAGTTGCTTATAAATACCTTGGAAGTCGACCATCAAATATCTAAGCTGAAGCATCATAAGTCATAACAAACAAATGTCAAAATATATTCGCACCTTAATTTCTCACCCTCTTATTTGATTCACATAATTTCCACCATTACTTTTCCTCACTTTCAAGGGAATTTTTTTCCTTAGATTCTTCATTTACAGGTAATCTCGGTAATTATTAATTCTTGTATTTATATCTTTCTCAATTTTGTTTTAATTTATTTTTGTTTACCTTAGTTTGTGTTAGATGTTATTTATATAATTGCATGTTGATATAATTCCATGTCAATTAAATTTTAGTGTTTATTGTTGATTTTGTGATCTGGGCACATTTTGTTTTATTAAATTATAAATCTTGTGGATTTCTGTTAATGTGTTGAAAATTTGAAACTATATAATGTGGTCAATGATATGAACATTGTTTGGAGATAGGACTTTAATTGTATGCGGGGTCGAAGAAGGGTCTGATGTACGTAGCCTTACCTCGGAAATAGAAAAAATAAGTCGAGTTTTGGGAAGGGGGTGATGTGAGGTTGGTGAAAGTAGGTTAGTAGGTGCATTAGTATTTGGTGGTGAAATTAGGTTGAAGCTATATGATCTAGAGATAAAATGATAGAAGTACAAGTTTAATTTCTCGATTTTTTTGAGGGAAAAACAATGTCACCCCGGTGCTTCAATGACTCACTCAAATTGCGGGTAAGTGATAACAACACCTAAGAGGTTGTTTCTGAATGCCCCAAGATAAAAATTGTGTCAAGGACGGCTACTTCACAATAGAAAGAAGTATAGTGAGCCATTTTGCTATATTCCATCATACTCTAGAACGAAAGAGTAATTAGTCGTTGACTTGGAAGTGGAAATCCTTATTTTCTTGAGGTGGCCGTTAATATTTTCTGCAATGATGATCTTTGCTTTAGAAGGAGAATAAATCACCAATGAGAAACAAACAAACAAACGTTCCTAATTGTGAAATATTTCCTCATTTCAGTATTAAAATTAGCTATATCTGACGTCTTTAGCGAGGTGAAAAACGTTTCATCTTTGTGTAGCTTTATGTATCTTGTTTAGCTTTATGTATAAGTGCACAAATGTCCAAGATTGAACGAATTTGGATTATTTTCATGCTAGGATTTCTCATTTTTGTTGCACGAGGCTTTTCTCAGTTTGTAGGAATTTTAACAACTTTAGGCATTAGGATTCTCAACTTGTCGTCTGTCCAAGTAATAATTGTTTGACCAGTTCATGTATTTGTGACGATGAGATTGGAGCTTGATTTTGCGCATGCAAGTACTCTCTAAGTTCCATCTGTGAACGTTGGAGTTTGAACTCCTATCTTATACGGAGTAGCATTTTAATGTTATACTTCATAGTTATTACTCCACATTGTCCTCGCTGTTTTGAAGAAAGCTGACTAAGATTAATTGTTTGATTTCTTGTTTCATAGCTTTGAGGAGATGGCGTCATCATCCTCTAGACTCACTGACCTAGACTGTGAAGAGCAGGAAAAACTTGCGAAGCAAAAGAAAGGTAAAAAGTTATGGAAAAAAGTTAGATATCAGCTCCTGGAGTACCATGCGTTACCTGCATTTCTAAAGGACAACGAGTACATTTTGGGCCATTATCGGTCAGAATGGCCGTTAAAGCAAGTGCTATTGAGCATATTCACCATCCATAATGAGACCCTTAATGTGTGGACGTAAGAACTCTACCATAAATTTATCTAGTGCACTGTTTGCACTTCTGCTGATATGTGTCTTTCGTTTTCTTTTTGTGATTGTAAATGGTCAAATAGATATATGGGGATGTATGAAAATGTAAATAGAGTATCTTATGTACGTATACTTTTTATTTCTTTCAGTTCTTTTTGTGTCTTAGCCTGTTTCCTAGGAAGTCTTAAGCTGTGAGTTCTGTGACTTGTTGATGTGTACAGATGTGAGATGTAAGCATATTCTTTTGCGTAAGTTCAAACAAAATGTTGTCTGATTTGACGATTGATTGATCCGTTGTTCAATGCTATTAGCCTTAAGTTCAAGGCTTAATAAACTTCTGTGCAATATCATGGACACTAATGCAGGAAATGTGATCTCGGAAATTTTGCACATGTGAATAATTTTCATCGTCTGATGTTTTTGAACAAAAGCATTTCTATAGCGTCATCTATAGATGTAATGGGGAAATGTTATCAATTCTTGCAATACCTATTAAATCACAGTTTTCACTTCTGTCTGCCTGTTTTATTTGTTTCTGAGTAGAACATTGTTACCTACAGCAACCCCTATCTTGTTTATTTTTCATTTGTTGAATTATATCTTACAAACAAACCCCTTTGTTTCAGGCACTTGATTGGATTCTTCCTTTTCCTTTGCCTAACTGTGTACACAGCTATGAAAGTTCCAGATGTTGTAGATCCCGCTTTGCAGCAGCGCTTGGCTGAGATATTCAGCAAAGCGGGCCTGCATGATGCTCACTCTAAGCTTATGAATTGTCTTCCATCCTTAGCAAATATGCCCGGTTTCACTAAACTGAGGGATGATTTCAAGGCATCTCTTTCTTCAATTAATTCTTTCTCTTCAATTTCGGGGTGCCATATTCTGGAACAACTCTCAAACTGTCTGCCAAAGCATCTCTTCCATTTAAATCAGACTGGTGATAATTTAGCGGTAATGTTCGCAACCTTATTTATTTTATTTTATTTTTTTCGTTTCTGATCTCAGTTAAATGTTGATAAGCTTTCTATTGTTCTCCTTTGCACAAGTTCACATCATTTTTGCCTGATTTGTTTGAAAGGATATCCAGAGAGTGTCTTCTTGTATTAACAACTTGATCAAAGCAGAGTATTTGTGACTTTAGTTCATGCTACATGTGTGGGCTAAAGGGATCATTTAAACCACGAGGGAAAATTATTTAAATAAGTGATACTCCACAACATAGGGCAGCTTAAGTATTACTTCCTCCAAGTCGCTGTTTTGTTCCCTTTTCTTTGGGCACAAGAATTAAGGAAATGATTTTGGGTCACACAAAATACACCGCCTCACATGCAATTTGATTTTGCACCACACAGAACTTTCCAAAATTAGAAAAGAGGGAAATGCGACTTAAATGAAAAAGGAAATAGGGAACAAAACAACGACTTGGAGGGAGTACTATATAATGTTGATGCAAATGAATAATATTGAGTTACATGAGACCACATGCCTACAAGAGGTGATATAAAGGCATTATTATTTCGTGGAGTATTGGCCTTTCAATCGAAGTTTGGAGCACGTATGCTACTACACACATTTCATGGCGAATGTAAAAGAGCATGTCATATGTCAAAATTTCGTCCACACAATATTCTTCTGCTACGCCAGTCCTTGTGATTGTTCAACAATAACACCCTCCTTATGACCATTCAACAACAATACCCAGTGCCTCATGAACTTCTTCTCAAGGCTGGATAGGGGGAGAGGCTGTTTTTAGAGGACGGATAATGAAATGGAGCGATCCATTTTTCGTACTATAAGCCAAATCAAAATCCATCCAATATAGGACATGTTTGGAAGGAAAACACCATTCTAAATTTCTTCCACCCCCCTCCCCCTCCCCCTTTCCCCTCCTCGTACTAATGTATCCAAACAAACCCTACACGTTGGCCTTTGTTTACGAGTTTACGATCACAACAGTTTTGACAAATTGGCTTTAAGCGCAAAGTTACTATGGCCCTAGTTCATTGTTTCTTATCACCATCACTCAAAAGCCCTAATGTCTTTTCGTTCGTTTTGCAGACGAGTGTGAAGGATGATTTGCTCAATGCAATTGCTCCACTGACATATAACCCAATTACAAGGTGGCCATTTTACGCCTTCTTGGGAGGAGCAATGTTCTGTTTGCTAGCCAGCAGCACTTGCCATCTACTCTCGTGCCACTCCCAGCGCCTTTCCTACATTATGCTCAGGCTCGATTATGCAGGCATCTCAGCCTTAATAGCAACGTCATTCTACCCTCCAGTTTATTATTCTTTCATGTGCAACCCCTTCTTTTGTAATCTCTACTTGAGTTCTATTACCATTTTGGGCATCTCAACAATTGTTTTCTCTCTTTCCCCGATGTTCCAAAATCCAGAATTCCGGACCATTCGGGCCAGCCTATTCTTCGGTATGGGCGTGTCGGGTGTTGTCCCTATCATGCACAAGTTAATTTTGTTTCGGGATCAACCTGAAGCTTTGCAAACTACCGGTTATGAACTTTTGATGGGCTTCTTTTATGGTTTAGGAGCATTGATCTATGCTGCTCGGGTTCCCGAGCGGTGGAGGCCAGGGAAGTTTGATATTGCAGGTCATAGTCATCAAATCTTTCATATCCTGGTAATTGCAGGAGCGTATACTCATTATCATGCTGGTCTTATTTACCTCAAATGGCGTGATTCACATGGTTGTTAATTAGGGGAAACTGATTATTTGTAGTGTATTGCACTGTTTGTACAAATTAAACCTGAACTGAGATTATGAGAAACCAGCTGATTGCGTAATGCTATCTGCCTCCTCCTTTTAACCTTCTAAAAAATTGATTGGCGCTTGTGTCGCCAACCGTCCTTGCTGCATCAGAGGCACCATTTTCACACCCTAACATCTAACAAGATGCAACCTCATTACGAACTCCAGGAAAAAGCACCATATCATACGATGCATTTGGGCGTTACCATCAATCGCAATGCTACTCAAAGTAGAGTTTAAAAAAAAAATAGGATGTGCGTTATGACAACTTACATTAATTAGACGACCACGGTATAGATCACGTTTCATTTCTTCGTCAAATAATGTAAATCATTCTATCCTAGAATACTGCTCTCCGCCACAGAAAAGTTCGTTATTTCCTCTATAGATAGATAGAGGACAAAGAAATGGGATGAACGGAGTAGCTTTCAGCGGTATGTAGCGAGAAGTCGAGGAACCACGATGGACCCAACATACAAGCTTACCACACTCAACGAGTCAATGTCCATTTCCTCACAGCAAACTAGGGCTATCTTGAACCAATTTGGATTATCTCCGTTTTCTCTCTAATACACCCGTATTTTAATATATTTTCTCTCGCAGTTTACTACTCCCTCTATTCAAGTCCAAATACAACATTTCTCTTTTACACGTTTGCCAATGCACGAATTGTAACGTAAATATTTCGAGTTTTACTTTATAAAAAAATATAAAAATTTGATAATCTTATTGTACTTATAAAGGCGAATCAAACAAGATCCCACATGACCATATTTTATCTTACATATTGCAAGAAATCGTAAATATTCTCTTCACTCATGAATAGTGTCAAAAAAAAGAAATGTTGTATTTGGACTTGAATGGAGGGAGTAAAACATTACTTTTATGAAACGTCTACAATCATTAGATCGTCACTAGATTTAATCCGGACTGTTTCTAGGAAATGGCAATAACCCGGATCTAAAAGAAGCCACACTAACCAAATTGTGAAGTTAAACAAAAGGTCATTACCCACTCAGATATCTCCCACCTCATGCAAAACAATTGATTTTCATGTGGGTCTTTAATGCTATCACCGCACGCACACCATAACCATTACAAACGTATTTTACAAAATTTCCCTTTGTTGTTTATGATATGTTAATCAATTGATCTTATTGAAGATGAGTATATTTAATGCTATAAATCACGTTTCTTTTCTTCCTAAGAATCAACCCTCCTAATCCTATGCACGCAATGCACCTATGCAGTTCCACTATTGACAAATAAGTAGTGGAGAACTGGAGATAAGCGAGGGCTAGCTCAAGCGCTTTCCCACAGGTTGGTTATGAAAATGCGACGTTTTTTTAATTAAATTTTTTCGGTTTACTCCGAGTTGCTATCATACTATTTATCCGTTCGCCTCTTTTGGAATATTTCGCCACGCTGAATTCAAATCCTATCTCCGACATGTGTACCTTTTAATTGCACTAGTTAACAACTTAATGTTAACAATAATTTCTGTTACATTACAAGTTCACATTGAACTGCTTATAGCTAGTGTTATTAAACTGTTTAATACGAGTAATAACGGTTAAAAAGACACTAAAGACAGTAATCAATCTGTAACAAGAGATTAAACCTTTGCTTAATTGTGACGTTTCAACCAACACATTTTACCTTAATCCCACTTCCCTTTTTTTTCCCAACAATTTTTTTTTAAAAAAAAAAACTCTGTTACATCAAGAGATCATTAAACGATTCATCTCATCAGATCGTTGACATTGAAAACCAACAAATTGAAGCTTTCAATTTCATGGAGGACGCATATGCTCGATCTGTTGTTGAGGTATTGAAAAAGTTCATCAATTATGATTAATTGCTGCAATTTTAGTATTTTTGGGTTTTTTATTGATTAATTGTTGAATAAATTGATGAAAGTTGTGTTTTTTATTGATAATTCTAGGTTTTGGACTTCTTTGGGGTTGACCCAAGTAAAGGTTTGAGTGAATCTCAGGTATTTGATCAATTTTTTGCTAATTTTTTCAAATTATTTTAATGGGTTTTCAGTGATTTATGGAGATTTGATGTAATTACAATGTGGGTCAGTTTTCATGTATGTTAAATATGTTTGGGTTTTGCAGGTAGCTGAGAATTCAAGGATTTATGGTAGAAATGGTGTGTTGAGTTTTCTCTCTTTAATTTTAAATTTAGCTTGTACTCCCTCGATCTCAATTATTTGTTTGTGACGGGTAATATTAATCGAAATACTCCCTAACTAGAATGTGTTATTTTGGGTTTAACCTGGGTTTTAGTTTAGAGCCAATTAGGTTGTTGATTTAGTCATTTAAATTAATGATTGATATTGGGATTGTTAGGACTTAGGAAGTAGTCTCTCTTTGTTTTGGAAATGGTGTATAGCAGTCTTAGAATATCGATTTGCATATGCACAAGTTGGCAATAGTACTGCTTATCTGTACACATTTTATACGGTTTGTAATTGTAAGTGTTTAAGTCTTAGATTCGTATATATTTACAAGTTAGTGAGAGTACTGCTTACTTATTAGGTTTTTCTATCCATATAGATAATGATTATAACATGTTTATTTTCCAGGGTTTGTGATTTCTGTTTTTAGATATGAAGTTTTATATAGCTATTAGGTTGTACTTTATCTACGGAGTCTTAACATGTTTTTCGCTCTTTTCTGGATCCTGTGCTGGAATCGCTTGCTTGCATCACCATATCAGTGCTTCCGCAAGAGAAGAGTAAGTGCTTCCTTTCACTATGAAAAATTTCTTGATGGTTATTTACTGATTGTTCGTACTATTGTCATTGTTGTTTCTCCCTTTTCCTAGTTTCTGTGATCATGTCAAGTTGATCTATTCCCTTATACATGTAATGGACAATACAACCATGGCATACTGAAAAGTAAAAGAGATTCGAAGAGAAGAAAAGTCTGATGCAACTTAATGATTTATTCTTACTTTTGACTTAATCTTTGTCTATCATATGTCTTGGTGGATGGAGCATGGGAAGGTAGAAATGCTAAATATAGATATGCGCATAGTGCTGACTCAGAAGCCTAGATTTTAGACTGGCTAATGCTATTTAATCAGGGGTCTTTACACTGCTCCCCACCGAGATAAAGGTTTTGAAGGCTACATCTTACATCGATCACAATCTGAGTCGGTATCTACAGGCCCTTATTTGTTTGTACAATTTAGGAATTACGGACACGGCTAATCAAGTACACCCACACAGCACATATATCTTTTATTGCAAATTTTATAAATTAGAAACCAACCCTTAGCATGCTAATAAAATTATAGTTACTGGGGTGTCAGTTCCCACATCCCTGAAGCATTCAAGATTATACATTTATGTGTAATCGTGAACACTTACACAAATGAAGAAAGCTTTAATAATTATAGTCCTTCGGGAATCGGGAGGCAACAGTTATATGAAACCACAACCAACCAACTATGCCACCGTTAACTCCACAACTAACAGCACCATCTCATCTCATGCAAGACATGATACTATCACCTCCACCCATAATCAAGTCATCATTATCAAGTAATACTGTTCTGCATCATAGATTAGAGGTTGCTCGCTAATTATAGGTGATAGCAAACCTTTGATCTAGAACTTTTGACCAATATTTTGTACACATCACATGTTCACTTTCTGCACTGTTCCTTGTCTTGCTGTGCTTTAACCACACATTGTGCCCATTAAAGACATGATACAGTCCCTTTATCCTAGGAATCTTATTGTACCGCTTAGAAGAATTATTGGAGAAGTCATGTGTTCCACTCATGCCTTTATTCAAAATGCTTACTGTCTGTAAGCGATGAATGGGTTATTGAGAAAAATCTTTGGCCCAGATGATTCTTCCTTATGTCGCATACATTTAGCAAGTTTCAAGGATGAATCAATGGTTATTTTATGCACATCCAATCTTTTCCTCTGGGCCGAACAATTGTTGTAATTCAGCTATTATTTTATCTAATGATTTGAGGAAGTTTTGACCCCTGAACAAGTTAGGCCCTGATTCTGCAAACTGATTGTATCGGATAAAGGCTGACCCGACTTATGAAACCATTATAAGAAGATCAAATAAAGATGATCAAAGGCCCACCTCCTCTTGCCTTTCTTAATAGTTTTGCTAAAAGGAAATGGTTCACGATGTCGCAAGAATAGATAGTTTTTGGATTTTCATTTTCTATTTTTCGTGCATAAATTTGTTTCCTTGCTCTAGCATGGATCTAAGTTGTTCCCTGCCGCTTCGTTTGTGTAGTTGTAAAGACATAGGATAAAAGATTAATGATGCTATTGATATCATTTTTTTTTACTTGAATACATCAAAGGTATAATGCCTACATATGATGGTTACTGTTGTAACATCATGATCCTTGCAAGAGTAGTAGCCCTGATTACATAAGGCTTTTGTTACTTAATGTAGGTACTCCTTTCTGGAAGTTGGTTCTAAAGCAATTTGATGATTTGCTGGTCAAGATATTGATTGCTGCTGCTCTTATTTCATTTGTTTTAGCATTGATCAATGGAGATACAGGCTTAACTGCATTTTTGGAGCCTTCGGTAAGAGGGTTTCTGAATAGTCATATAGATGTACTTTGGGTCTATCCTTCAAAGCTAGTTTTTACTCGTCTAAAGTCCTATGGGATGTACTTCAGATGCACCTATAGGTTATAGCCATTAGGCTTACCAATCTTCATGCAGATGGGCTTTCGGTTCCCCCTCATGTTTAATTTATTCCAGCATAGGATCCATGCCGCTTGTGCCGTGTCACTGTTTAACCTTCGAGTTTATTATATTTTATATTACATTTATTTATATCAGCGTGAGATCTACCCATGTCAAGTATTTTCTCTTCGTTTGGATTGTGTTTATTGACACTAATGTGCTAACTGCCAAGTATGCAGGTTATTCTAATGATATTGGCTGCAAATGCTGCAGTTGGAGTAATTACGGAGACAAATGCTGAAAAAGCTATTGAGGTACTCTTGCAGAAATGTTGGACGGATTCCCCTATTCAAATTTCTTAATTTTTAGGATCAACTTATTTTTTCGCTTGTAGTTAAGAAAATACTAATGGATGCTGTTCATGCGTGATGATTAGATTTGAACTGGGACGCTTTGTGTGTAATAAAATCATATGTGTTACTCAAATCTCTATCACAGTATTATCATTTACTTTGTTTGAAAGTGGAACTACCAAATAAATGCTCAATGTGGTTGTCTGAATAAATTGGTTTAGAGCATAAAATGAACACGTGACACATCTACAAACAAGTTGCCAAAAAGCACTCATGCGACATCGATGTGTGCTTACTACACACTTATGCTTGTAACTTGCTGATATCACAAGACTGCCTACATTCATTGTGTGTACATGCTTGTATGTATCTCTAGAACGTCAAACTACAAATATGCATCAATTGAAGAAAGTTGACAGTTTCAAAAGAAAGTTGTGTTATTTTTTTTATTATTAATCATGCTTTAATTAGCTAGTAGGATAAGCTAACTATTATCTAATTGTCATATTGGGCCTACAGATTACTGCAGGGGTCCTAGTAGAGTGTGTTAGTTATTTGCTAATCTACTGTCCTTATATACTATGCCTTATTTATGTGCTGCCTTCATCATCTCAGGAGCTACGAGCTTATCAAGCTGATGTTGCAACTGTTCTAAGGAATGGTAAAATTTAAATTGTTTTTTTTGTTAAGTATTAGTTAAGAGACACCAAGGGGGTGACACCCATGTACAAAAAGATTTCATAGGGGCGATTCCCATTTACAAAACTACACCATGAGGGCATGGTTTATAATCTCGGCTGAATTTGTCGTATCGGTATAGGAGGCCACCGGTACGAGATTTCCCGAGATGTATTAAGTAAATAAAAATAGGAAAAAATCGGGAGAGACAACCTATTTATAACATTTATAGGCGATTTGGTTTGATACGGCCCGCAAAGAGCCCAACGTGACCAAATTATAACTTGTACATGCCAATCTTTGTAATGAAAAACGCTAAAAAATTGTATAATATTGATCATATATTAACTATTCTAAATTGTTTTATCTTAACTTTATATGAAATATACAATAGATGATATAACATCTACAAATGCTTTTAAAATAAAATATCACCGTGATAACCACAATTATGACTGCTGAGTCGAGAACGATTCCCAGACACTATTACCACGACCGCTATCACGTTTGATACCACGATATTAAACTGTGCATTAGGGTGACACCCATATACAAAAACAAACCTTAAAAGTGACTCATATACAAAAAGACACTCTTAGGCCTTGTTTGGATACTAAAATAAGAGGGAAGGGAAAGGGAGGGAAGGGGAGGGAAAATGGGGAGTGGATGTTTGGATACAATTTCCCTCCAAATCTTTCCAATGGTGGAGGGATTTTGATTTGCCTTGGATGAGGGAAAATGGATCCCTCCAAATTCCACCCCCTCCATTTCCCTCCACCCTTTTGCGATCCAAACTAAGGATTTTAAATCCCCTAGTCTCCCTCCCTTTCCTTTCCCTCCGAATCCTTCCATCCAAACAAGCCCTTGTGACGCCCATAGCCCCATATTATCTGAAATTTTACAATGGTGTTGTACTTTTACATGCTGATGACTTATCCTTCTTTAGTCTTTTTGAGTTTTCTGTACAATTTCAAGTTTGTTACTGAGTGTTTTGGCTTCTTGGTAGGTTGTTTCTCAATATTACCTGCCACGGATCTTGTTCCAGGGGATATTGTGGAAGTTAGTGGTGAGCGTCTGTATTTATGAATATTCTAGTCTTCCGGAGTTGTTCATTAATCATCCATTTTGCTCACTTCAATGTTTCACTTTATATGGAAGTATAGTGGGTTGCAAAGTTCCAGCGGATCTGCGAATGGTTGATTTGTTAAGTGACCAACTGCGAGTTGATCAAGCAATTCTTACAGGTATTGTGTACATATGTTAAATTTTTTTTCTGAAAATTTTCTATGCTACATTTTAAAATCTGATGTGGTGTAACACTGTAACCCACCAATCAGATACCAAGTACCGTTAGTTTTTTATAACTTCCAAGTTTGCATATCATAACAATGTCAATGCATAGTTGATACGACTCATACGAGGGAGACTGTGCTCATTATTGGGTTGTTTATTATATGCCACTGAGGATATTAATCATAACCACAATATTACTCTCATAATGAGTGTGTATGGCTGTTTTTTATTTGTATGTTAGCTTAGGTTGCAATTTACATATCTAGATTACAGAGTTCATCGCCTGTTAAGACGTTTCTTACGGTTCTGTTTCTTGCGTTAAGGTGAGAGTTGCTCGGTTGAAAAAGAAGTTGACTCCACATCAGCTGTGAATGCCGTGTACCAAGACAAGACAAATATACTATTTTCGGTAAGGATCTTGCTTTTGTGGATTCCACGTTTTTCTCGAATAGATATTTAGATGTGCTTCATGTATTTAGTGTAAGTGGTGTATGACTCATATCAAATCATGTATTTGCTATTATGGAAAATCATATGGTAACTTTGTCAAATTGTACATATCTTACTTCTCTATTATTGTGCACTTAATAGGATCATAGTTTTAATTTCTTAAACTTTAATCTAGTTACCGCTTGGTTCAAGAGTATTTTATAATGGCCCTTAAAATCTACATACCAGACACTATTAAGAGCATATCACGTATCAAATGTGTTATTCCAAATTTAACAGATGTAATTTTTTTATTAGGTAGTTTTTAATTTTTTTTTTTCTTTCCTATTGCTGTTGGTAGGGTACAGTAGTGGTGGCTGGTCGAGGAAGAGCAATTGTGACTGGAGTTGGCTCTAATACTGCTATGGGTAGCATACGCGATTCAATGTTGAGAACAGATGATGTAAGCCTTCAGCGTGTTTGTTTGTGTCCTCAAATGAAAATTTACTTTCTCCTGCATTGAGTTCCCAGTTTCATGCTAATAGAAATTCTTTCTTTTTGCTGTGAAACAAAGCACGTCTGAGTTAGTAAAAAAAAAGTGCTAGCTTTATTCCAAACCCACTTATTGTTGATGAATAACGGCACAATGCAGGAAGCAACACCGTTGAAAAAGAAGCTCGATGAGTTTGGTACATTCTTGGCAAAGGTAAGCACCATATTTTCATTTTGATTGCAAGAGGACTTTTAAATGCCTGCCTATTTATTGTCTTAGAAAGTTTGTGTGTACACAATATCACTTCCCCTATGTGCAACTGTATTGAAGACCCTTAAAAGCACATATTCTAGTACAATGATGATACTAAGAAATAGTTGATGCTAATTGCTGTCAAGGTACTAATTATATTAGTAGTGGAGTACTAGCTCGTGTCTAGTAGAAGATAAATGGTTTGGTTTTTTGGAATGATAAAGTATTACACACTATAAGTTGATTCAAATTGAAAGTCAACATGAACAGATTGTAAAACCAGGGCACTGATTGTCTTATGTTATATCGATGCCTCTGTGTGAGACTTCTTAGTTGTCTACGAGCTTATTTTACTAGAAGGCTATCTCGCTGCTTGCTCATGTGCACTGCACATTTTGGAGGTTGATGTGCCACTTGATTATGGAATTGAATCCAATATAAAGTTGTCATGAACATTCTCTTTCTCGTGTTGAAGCTTAATATTTTTCTTTGGATAAGGAACAAGCCTTAGGACCTACATTGATGATGAGTGAACTTTAAACCGACCACTATCATCATCAGCTTGTGTTTTGATCTTAAAAAAGTTGTGTGCAGATTTTATATGTGACTATCTTAGATTAGAAGAAAGTAGAAAGAAGTGCCAAGGTTTGAGTTATAGGAATAAAAAGGTTGGGCTAGTTCAAAGATGTGAAATAGTTTCATGATGCTTATTAGCTAGGAAGAGTGATCAGCTAGCGACACATATGTGAATGTTGGAAGGAGTGGCGGAGCTAGGATTAGAACTTAGCTGGGGTGAACGGATAATAGTATATGGTAAACTTGAAAAAATACATTAACTAAAAACTTCTGAATTTCTATCCTCCAGCTAGCCCTCTCTTAGTTCCGCCACTGTTTGGAAGATACATTCCTCGACTCCTCGTTGAAAAAGTAGCAAAGACGTGAAAAAGTAGTGAATTTTTCATGCATCTTTTTTGCTTATTGAGTGGCGTTATCGTAGTGGTTGAATGGAATGGTGTTTGAGAGAATCCGTGAGATTGTCAAACATCCCCACTATTTTTTTTTTGTGCTCGTGAGGCTTTTGGTGTTAAGGAAGGGAAGTGTTTTTAGACAAGAACACCTTTTGGCATGTTTATGTATTTAGAGGTGTGTATTTCTCACATATTCCCTGGACGAGGGTGTAGGGTATCTAGACTCTAGTAAGCTCGTTTCGAATTCACAATTTGCTTTTCTTAGTAAATCCCATATGCCAGAGTATTACAGAAAAACATATTACGTGAATTAATACACTTCATTTTCTAAAAGATTAAAGTTGAAAATAATTTTATATGAAATTTAGAATGTAGATCTAAATAATTTACTCACTTTTTCTCTGCCTAAAACATAATTTAAATAATACAAAAGGAATTAATTCCTGAAAAGACGTTAAAAAGACTACTCACAATTCGCTATTTGGATTCAGTGCGATTTAAGGCTATCAGATTTGCGAACTTGATCTTAGTGATAATGTGATATGCAAATTCAAGTGACTTAATTTGCATTCAAGAGAGTTGATTTGCACTCAAGAGAGTTGATTAGGGAGTTTGAAATAATAGATTCGCAAATAAATCTCGAAGCAATAGTGCGATACGCTCAGAGCCCTCCCAAGAGAAACCCTGAAGTCTAGCTTCATTGTGGAGGTTGATGATTCAAGGAGATTCCAATCACTTATCTTGAGTGGAACTCGGAATGACGGTAATTATATAGGGAGGACTTGATTAACCGTTTTTAAATTCTACCAAAAAGATTATTGAAAGTGGTAATACATTGGTTTATAAGAATGACGACGTTCTATATTATACTTTCCCTTACAATGCCACCTTGTACAATTTAAAAGAGTGAAGGAGGGCAAGTTCTCTTGTATATTACTTCCTTGACCCACTGGGCTCCTTAAGCGTTTTTGGATTGCTGTATTGGCTTGTTACACTTCTACTTGAGTTAGATCACATGGGTAATTAAGGCCATCACTTGTACTCTCTCCCAGCGTCGCAAAGGCTAAAATATTATGTCAAATTAATGCATGAAGACCCCATTGGGGTGAATGCAGTTTATAATTGTGTTCTGATATTTGAAAAATGCCATATTTTAAATCAGTTTCTTGCCCCTCTTGAATTCGTATTGTAATGATATGTTATATTTCTTGTTTTTGTGCCTTTATAGGTAATAGCAGGGATTTGTGTGCTGGTGTGGGTTGTAAATATAGGCCACTTCCGCGATCCTTCTCATGGCGGCTTTCTGCAAGGCGCTATTCATTATTTTAAGGTAATTGGTCAGGGTTGAGATTTTGCTGCTTTGTGTGCAATATTTTTCTTTGCAGTTTATGCGTGCTTCGAAAACTCTATTCCTATGAGCTGTTGACTTCCAGTACTCAAGAGCCCAACTGATCATGTTTGATGGGCTGGCTACTTGTAATCGTAAATTTTCAACGCTCAAAGAGTCATATTATTATATGGTGCTGTTCATATATTTGTCCATGCTATGTCGGCTTAAAGGCAGCGGTGTCCTCCACTGTATAATGGTGGGGAGATTTTGTTAAGCGTTGTAACTTGTAAGTGGTTTTAGTAGATCTCTGGTATGCCTGTTAATCTGATAGATTAGATGTGAATGACTAGGTGGTAGCTTTTTGGTCCATCTTGAATTCAGAAACGAACCAATTTGCATTTCTGAGAATTTCAACATGGGAGCGGCCTCTATGATTTGATACATGTAATTATTCACTTTACTATATATCTTTCTGCTTTTGACTGAATTGTGACTCTTGTGTGAGCTTACTTCAGAGATTTGGGTAAACATACTACAGTATTGCAAGTGTAGAAGTGTGCTAACATGACGCTACTTTCTATCCTTTTGCTTATAGAAAATTTCTATCTATTTTGTCCTCATCATCCCCTTCCATTGAGGTTGGAAGGCTGGTGACTGGGTAAAATTGCCTCTCTTGGGTTATATTCATAATTCACTGAAGTAGTTTGAGATTACTGATGGAGTTCAGCGCATATTTTGCTAGCTTGGTTATGAATAATGTAAAGAGGACCACAAGGATAATTTTCATGCTAACGGGCTGAACTAAGAATACGAGTATTACCACTCAATACTTTATGAGCTAATTTTGCTGACATCTGCAACATTTTATTGATCAATGGGATCCATAGCTTTGTATTATGTAATCAGTATTCTAGCCATGAGTGGAGCTTATGTGTGGTCCAGGTTGCTGAACATTTGTGACTCACGTAATAACTTACCTGTAAGGTCTAAGGCGACAGCCTTGTAATAAAGTTTAGAAGATATATAGGTCCGGAGTTTTCATCTTTTCAGTCAGTAGTGACAATATTGTGAAGGGCTATTATATAGTGCTTTTAGAAGGCAACCATATAGGTATCAATCATGAAGAGAAGTAGCTGCTAGATGATGGCTTCATGAAAAATATAATAGTAATATTGTTACTGATTCATGTTATCCAGTAATTGTTTTCAGTCTTTCAGTTTTAATGGCTGTTGAAGTTATCTTGGATGCTGAGTACCATTTGGTTTTGCGTTTTCTATTTGAGATCTTAGATTTGGTTATCCACCTTATTTCTTTTCATATTAGAGAGCTTCTTAAACATGAGTTTTTCGTCTGTTCTGTAGTTCTCTGGTACACTTTTTTGTTACTGCACCTTGTGAGTTGTGACCTGACATTACCTTGGATTCTTATTAATGAAAATGAGCATTAAAATCACCATTTCAATTCTTTTTTAGATTTTTGTGTTACTAAATTATCAGTCTATTAGTTGCTAAATAACCAAACTGTTCTCTTTATGAATTGTTAAGTGTTATACACTCTAATTCTGCCACCTTCCTTGGCTTGCCTAGATTGCAGTTGCTCTGGCCGTTGCAGCTATCCCAGAAGGACTTCCAGCAGTTGTTACAACGTAATCCGATCAAACTTTTCAAGTTCATTTTAGTTTGACGCCATTGTACACTTAAAATTGGATAACGCTGATGTGTCATGGGCCTCTTTCCATTGTGTAGGTGTTTGGCCCTTGGTACAAAACGAATGGCCAGGTTAAATGCAATTGTGCGGTCCCTGCCATCTGTAGAGACATTAGGATGTACAACTGTTATATGTAGTGACAAAACCGGTACTCTGACGACAAATATGATGTCTGTCGCTAAGGTATGTTTTGGAATTTCTTGTTCTTTTAGTAGAGTAACTTTTGATTAATACCATAATTTTCACCATCCAATTTGTAGTGATGTGCGCATTGCCGCATTTATCTGTACGAAGCATCTCCTTCATATACGGCGTAATTATTAATAACTTCCAAGTTATCGTAGAATATTTAACTATTGTTAAGGTGCATCACTGTACTCTTTACTCACATCTCACCCCAAGGTTATGTCTGTTGGTACATGTTCTTGGACTTTGTAGGCTTAATACCTTGAATAGGCAGTTTTATGGTCAGCGCTTTTGATTTTGACCCTTTCAATGTTGTTAAAATAGGTAAGATGGAGTGCTAATTATTTTTAAACCAAGCATTGATACAATGGGGTTTGGTTCTTGACGACCTTCTTTTAAGATTTTGAATTTTTTTTTTCATGTTTTCTTATTTCAATTTTCATTGGAACCAAAGACTTGCTATTCTTGGCTTCAAAAGGTGATGGAATAAAGTACAATGAATAATTAAAGTATTAAACTGTGAGCCATTCTCGTATTGCGAAGAAGCTTACGGACGATGCAATCCTGAATTCAATCTTCATTATGAGTCATCTGGAAACAACCTGTGTTTTTCGGAACCGCGCTGCCTTCATCCGATCGCCTTTAGTTGCCTTAGGCAGGAGAGCACCTCTTGACCTCTTATATTTTTGCTGTATACTCTCCTTCAATATCTTAAAAGTCTGTCTTAGCATTTTAAGAAAATCTGTAGCTACAAGTTCTACTGTAAATTTTTGCCTAGCCAATATGGTACAAGATTGTAATTGGTTAATTTTTCAATCTTCAAATCATGACGTAGATGGTTATGGTGGTAAATTTCAGTCTTGTTTGCTTCAATCTGAGCAAAATCTTTGACTTCGATAATAGATTTGTATTTTTACTAAATATTTCGTGTCCGTTATATATACGTTGCAGATATGTGTGCTCCAGTCAGGACACCACAATCCTGTAACTGCAGAATACGGAGTCAGTGGGACAACATATGCCCCTGATGGAATTATTTTTGAAAATGATAGGGTACAGGTAAAAGTTATCTTCATTTTTAGTTGTCCTCAAGGATCCAAATTCTTCTTGTTATCATTCACTCGATGGATATTTTGGTTTTTGAGTTGTGGTACTAGCTTTTTGCATCTTCATGCTGCATAGTTAGCCTTTTGACCGCTTGAGGATGTAACACCTTTGAATTCTTTGATGTCCTTGTGATTGTTAATTCTTATGTCTTAGCATAGTATTTGCTGACCATGGGCACTACTTACAAATAAATCTTTAACTGAGTTTCAAATGGAGACAATTATATTGTCTGGTGGTTTCAATGGTTCCTAGTATACTTTTTCTATTTCTTTTGGGCAACGATACAGATTCTCCTATAAAGATGAATCCTTGGTTATATGCATATTTCTTGAGACTTATTTGCTTGAGGTTGCTGCATAGTTGAAGTCAAGTGTCTTTTCCACAGTTACCATTTTGTCCTACCTTTCTTTATTGGATAAAATTATGCAGGATAGTCGTAGCAGGTGATGTCTTAGTTTTTCTCTTGCGCACCCCATTGGTGTCGCTTGCAATGTACCCCATATGAAAATCACCAGTTTAGTGACATTTTTCGCAGTAAATTATAGATCTCGTAATATCTGTATTTAACAAAAAACAGACTATATAATCCTTGAATTGCCTGGTTTTTGGAAAAAGGTTGTCGTTTCTGCATTAGATTAAGTTATGTCTTGTATTTTTGGTTTTGGGGATGTGAGTTGTGGGTGTTGGGAGGGATATACTTTGCCTTTAGTTATCTGCGTGATTGTCCTAGGACAATTCTTAATTGTTTCTGATAATCGCCCAAACTATAGAATGTTGAAGACTATTTGGTAAGAACGCAAAACATGGGAAACTTTTATTTACTGATTGATCTTCGACTGACCATGATAAGGAGGATCTTCCTTTATGTTGAATGTTGTGGTATTTGAAGCAGTATCACTCCATGGTTTTGCATAGTGATGAGTGATGACCACTGGCTGTACTTAACATGATTACATTTCTTCTATTAACATGTACATGTGTGCCTGTGGTATTGCAGCTTGACGTTCCTGCCCAGCAGCCTTGTCTTCTTCACTTAGCCATGTGTTCGGCCCTCTGCAATGAGTCGTCATTGCAATACAACCCGGACAAAGGAACCTACGAAAAGATTGGCGAGTCAACAGAAGTGGCACTTCGTGTGTTAGCCGAAAAGGTTTCTCACTTGTAGATCATGCATGTACTTGTTGCTTTGAATCTTGGTTTGAAACTTAATCTCTAAATTGGTCGTCATGGCTTGATCTCGGTTGTTGCGGCATAAATGCAAACATATTTCCTCAGAATGCGGTCATCAGTCACCTTGATAACATGGTTGCGATCCAGTGTGGTGACCAATATTAAATGTAGTACCGTTACTACCGAACTACCATGTGCAGTTATTTTGAAAACGTAGCTGTGCATTGTATGCCATCTGATGATATAATTCCTATCAGGTTGGAATTCCTGGGTTTGACTCTATGCCATCTGCTCTGAATATGCTGACTAAGCATGACCGTGCTTCCTATTGCAATCGGTACTGGGAGAATCAATTTAAGAAGGTGTGTCATGTTATGTC
The DNA here is from genome assembly GCA_022085475.1 of Heliosperma pusillum. Taxonomy (NCBI): domain Eukaryota; kingdom Viridiplantae; phylum Streptophyta; class Magnoliopsida; order Caryophyllales; family Caryophyllaceae; genus Heliosperma; species Heliosperma pusillum. The sequence goes on from JAIUZE010000583.1 coordinate 63,720, forward strand.
TGTTTTATTTTTTCATTTCTCAACCTAAATCTATTACAGTTGCTGTTTCATACTTGAAGGTGCTACTTATTTTCGTCCAGTCGAGGTTTGGTATTAGCTATTTTGCATGTATCATTTTCTTCGGCTCTTAGTCTTTTCTCCGAAACTAATATGTGAGCCTGTCTTATGGAATGCCTAACTGTGAGTTAAATCTTGAAGCTACACGACCAAGACTCTATTGGCTAGACTCTCTGATACTCTATTACTGTGCTCATAAGTATCAGTCTCATAAACTAAATTTCAGATAATCCTTGTTATAGCCTGAGGTTTTGTTCCCTTGTGATAATCTTCCTTCCGTAGAAAAGTCAAAGGGAGTGCAAAGCTGATGTTTCTGTGTGCTGACTTGGCACAGTTGGTATAAATTGATTTGAGTTATCTAAAAGACTATAACTGAAGTATTTTACATAGACACTAAAGGGAAAGGGGTGGCTTCCATTTACGAAACAGAGGCACATGCAAAATTCATCTTGTCCTTTAACGAAGTCAGTATTTTCCTGCAAATTGGGCATCCATCATATATAATTATAAATTTATCTTTTGGTTCATCATTTTTCTCCCACGTCCCAATTAACAAAACCAATCTATCTCTTTATGAATAAAACCAGTACCACTGGTTATTGTAAACGACCTTAGTGAAGTGTTTAAAGCCAAATAAAGAGAGTAAGGATCCTCGGTGGTCCATTACCTTTTTAATGGTCTGGATTAACTCTGGGCCCGATCGGATGGTTGTAAAATTATTTGAGAAGGAAAAGGTTAATGAGTGAAATTGGAATATATAATATAATAATCCTTGAAAGAGTAAATGGTCAAAAAGAAAATGGAAAGGATCCTTTTCCAAATAAAGATGCATGCATTTTCTTGATATTTGAACCTGTATGAAAATTCTTTGCAGGTTTCTACTCTAGAGTTTTCTCGTGATCGCAAGATGATGAGCGTTCTTTGCAGCCGGAAACAGTCTACAACTATGTTCTCAAAAGGCGCCCCAGAGAGTGTACTTGCTAGATGCACTAGGATTCTGTCTAACGATGACGGTTCCATCATTCCGCTGACTCCGGAAATACGAGCAGAGTTGGAGGCAAAGTTCAACAGGTGAGGATATTATGTCTTGATTGGCAACATAATACCTTTATTAACTTTTTTTGGTAAATGACTCTAATTGAGATGTAATATTGTAGCTACAAGTTGTGATTTATCTATACTTCTTATTTTACATGCTAAATTATTTTCCTTTTAACCATAGTGTGTATTTAAGCACGTTTCTACTACGTATAGGTTACGGCCTTCTTTTGTTCCAATTATTTTATATTGTTCTAGGAGTAGTGTAGTACTTAAGTAAAAGGAAAAGCTTATACATCGTCAGTTCATCAATGGTACTCCCTGTCAGTTCTTTAGCCTATTTGCTTCTGTGTCTGGAGGAAAGAGAATCTTTTTCCAATGTTCTTATCTGTTATGTTGCTCACTATCCTGTTCTTGGATTTTCCTTTAGAATCTCTTTTTAATCTGTTCTGGGCAACTGTTCAATTATTTTTTACTGTTCAGCTTTGCAGGAAAGGAAACTTTGAGATGCCTTGCCCTCTCCCTTAAACACTTACCAATGGGTCAACATCTTCTAACTGTCGATGATGAGAAAGATCTTACATTTATTGGGTTGGTATGCTTTCTTTGTAATTCTATTTATCGCTGACATTCCATTGCAGTCATTTATTTACTTTTCAATATCACTTATTCAAGATTGGTATTATGTATCACGTTGGAACTAATGCCAACCAAAAATAATGTTCTGTTTCCATCTTATGGGTAGGTGGGGATGCTTGACCCTCCAAGAGAAGAAGTAAGAAATGCAATTTTGTCATGCATGACTGCAGGAATACGTGTTATAGTTGTAACAGGGGACAACAAGGTAAACAAAGGGTCATAAACAGAAGAAATTTGAAGCTTATAGTTAGTTTCTAGCCTAGTATTGTTCTTTCCCCAAAGACAGAATCCCATTGAACACATAATCTACGTACCTTATTTTCAGGCCACTGCCGAATCATTATGCCGTAAGATAGGAGCTTTTGATCACCTTGGGGATTTCAGTGGTCACTCATTTACAGCATCGGAATTTGAAGAACTTCCAGCTCTGCAGAAGTCGCTGGCATTACAACGCATGGCTCTTTTTACAAGGTAAGTAGTTCTTATTTAAGCTCATTAATCCTAAATTCCTATTTGGTGGGGTGACAACAAGGTCAAAATGTCTCAAGCTTGGCTCTCTTCTATGAATTTTGAAGGGTTGAACCATCCCACAAGAGAATGCTGGTTGAAGCCTTGCAGAATCAGAATGAAGTGGTAAGATTTTTGAATGCACATGCTTGATCTTTCCTAATTTTGTTTTATTAGTTAACGCCTTAAATGTAACCTGTAAGTCCTAAAACTGCTCTACTGAATCCTTAAGTCTGTAAGTTTGCAGTGTCTGCCAAGTCTGTTAGTGTTACGTACATACTGTTGTGCCGTTTGTTGGTGATTCTACTTGACATATAGCGACTATAGATTGGGTTATATTTGCATTGTCTTCGTTCATTGCTGCCTTGTTTTAGTCAGGGATCTCCCCTAACTCCGAGTGTCTAGCTGCGTAGTTGAAGATACCATTCTAAAAGAAAGTTCGCATAGTCTTAGAAGAACCGCTCAATAGGTAATAGGGGAATCTTTCGTTTATTTTTCACATGTTAGGGATGGAATAAAGCCCAATGTTGCTGTCATGGAATTTTACATTATTATTCTGGGATCTGTCAAACCCATGAGAGCCACTGATGACAGATGGGATGCTACTGTTCTGCGATAGAATTCCTTGAGTAAGTTTGTTGCCTTTGCAAGCAGTTGTTACATGTTGAGGGCTTATTGATTTCCTTCGTGTTTGTGTGTGTGAAAACGCACCTGCCATACTGCTTCCGCTCCCGTCACTAGAAGACAATTAAAAGTTGTGAATATTGTTTGTAGCTTTATTAAGTGGATGATACCTTTATATGCTCTAAGCAATTTTTTTTAAACCTTATTTCATTAGGTTGCAATGACTGGTGATGGGGTTAATGATGCACCTGCCTTGAAAAAAGCCGACATAGGGATTGCTATGGGATCAGGAACAGCTGTGGCTAAGGTATTTTATTTATTCTTGTTTTCATTGCGACACTGCTTAATAATATCCCATCAGCGTTCTGTGAGTGGTAAGTTTGCTATCCTTAAGGCTTTGTTTGGACTAGGGACTTTGGAAGGGAGGGACAATCCTTTACTTGGTTAGCAAAATGGAGGAGCCATTGAGGCACCGGGTTAATGTTGTTATTGTTGTTGGTAAGCAAAATGGGGTGGAGGGAAAATGGATCCCTCCATTTCCCACGGCAAATTATTCTCCTCCAACAAAGGAAAGATTTAGTGGGAAAACTCCCTTCCTCTATTATCCCTCCTCTCCCTTTCCCTTCGCTCATCCCCCCCTTCTCTTTTCCTCCTTTTCTGGTATCCAAACAAATGGTCAAATTAGTTATATCAATATCCCACAAAATTTGATTTTCATTCTCCATAACTAGGTATATCGAGCAAAGGTTAAGTAAATTATTATCTAGTGATGGAGCTTAGTGCCTTCACCATATTAAGCCTTTTCATTGAAGGGCCATGTGGATGGCTCCCCTGTTCCCCGGTATTGGTCAATCGAACCTCTTTGTTACTACATGTGTAAGGCTGTGTACCTCCGACATTGTTAGCTCGCTTTGTGCTGGAGCTTTATAGAATATGGGGGTAATATTATTTATCAAAGGATCGTGTAATGTGTGGGTTTGCATGTCTTCAAGAAGTCTTCTTCGCCAAAATGTTTCTGGTTCCTTTCAATTTCTTGGCAATAATATTTTGTAATGTTTGGCTATCTTAATTCCGTTTTCAGAGTGCTTCAGACATGGTCTTGGCCGATGACAATTTTGCCACCATCGTAGCGGTACGCTCCATCATTTAGTATTTGTCTCCTGTGTTAACTTGACTGTGACCAACACATGAATCCATTTTTGTGGGAATTTGATTATTAATTTTGACTTTCATGCAGGCAGTTGCAGAGGGAAGGGCTATATATAATAACACTAAGCAATTCATCAGATACATGATCTCTTCAAATATTGGTGAAGTAGTGTGTATATTTGTGGCAGCAGTACTAGGCATCCCGGACACACTTGTGCCAGTAAGTGTACATCTTATGCACATTTGGTGTTACTTTGAGATCCGTATGAAACTCTTCTTCCTTGATCGATTTCAGTGTGGTCATCCAAGAATGTATAGCAAGGACAAAAACAATTTACTTTTAAAAGATTGATCGTTTTATAATTGTTTGTGCTTATGCTGTAATAGTGGCATGGTCTTAAGCAGCAATTAGATGCAGTTGATAGAAAGGGATTAAGTCGTGTAAAATGCGAGAAATAAGATGTTGGTATTTAATTTTCAAAATCTCATATGGCTCGGCGTGAGCTCTAGAAGTTTTTCTTGCCTCGGTGGTTTTAAGACATTCATGTAAAGTTTTGATGTGAAACTTTTCAAACTTGTATTAAAATATTTACTCTCCATCCATCGGGTAGTAAGGTTCTTACTTCCCTTTTCCACTGGTCGAAATAAGGTTCTTACTACTTTTTTGTGTGTGTGTTGTGCTTAGTTTCCGTTAAAGAGAATTAGGAACATAAAAAAGGGGACGGAGGGAGAATTAATTGGAAAGCCTCACACTTGTATCATAAACTTGACGTTTACATCTTTAATCTTTAGTTCATTGGTGTCACCATATATATACTCCCTCCTAGTCACTCATTTCTTCCCCCTTTCACTTTTACACAAAAATTAAGGAAATGAATTTGAACTACACAAAACACACTACCCCACATACTAATGAATTTAGACCACACAAAACACACAACCCCACATCCAAAAAGGGAAAGAGGGAAGAAAACCCGACTTACCCAATAAGGAAAGAGGGAAGCAATGAGCGACTAGGAGGGAGTATATATATATGGTCATGAGTGCTATACAGTTTTTTTCTGTTAATCTTAACATCGCTAAATTTTGCAACCTCAGGTTCAGTTACTTTGGGTCAATTTGGTCACCGATGGTTTACCTGCTACTGCAATTGGTTTTAATAAACAAGACTCTGATGTTATGAAGTCCAAACCACGGAAGGTACCTCCTACATTTCTTCACACACCAGTGACCATCCTGTTGGATAGTCTACATTATGTACACCTTCTTTTTATTCTGTAGTTCTGTGTGTCACACATTGTTCTTTTTGTTTTTCTGTGCAATATGCTTAAAGAGTTGGCAAGCATATACCAAGTTGTAGATCTTACCTTCATTAATGGTCTTTGAAATGACAAAGCTTGTTCTCTTATTAATGACCTTGTTTCTGCAATAGTATACTAGTATCTATTGTAGACACTAGTCATTGACAGACAGTCCAATGGCTGTTTGACTCATAATGCTTTATTAATAGGAAGATAGATTTCTGTACGAAACATTTTTGGGTCAATACAAGCGCCATCAAATGATAATTCTTGTGGCTACAATAATGTGAACCAAGTAGCCCTCGAGTATTTTACTAAAAAAAAAAAGTAGCCCTTTTAGAAAACTATGTATTGGTATTCCTGATTTCCTGGTACTCTTATAAAGAACAATAAGGAAGCTTTCAGAGAATGGGAGAGAATAGTGTTTAATTAGAGATTGTGACGCTTGCTGTACAAAGGGCCAGTTGTTATGCCCCGCCAAAAAGAAAACGAGGACAATATAAATAAGATGGAGGGAGTATATACTGTATAAAAAAGGACAAGCTTGATTTTAGGATAATTTTCCAGGTAAACTGTGTGTTAATATTTACTCCCTCCATCTTTATGATAACTTCCACCTTAAAAATGGCTCACATTTTAAGAAAAATAATAAACTAAAGAAAAGTAGAGTATAAAGTAGGTGGGCCATGTATATGTGAGATAAGTGAAAGGAAGATATCTAAAAAATGTACCAAAAAGGAAAAGTGGAAGAAATCAATGAGAAGGAGCGAGTAGCTCGCTAACTTAGGTCCATAATTTAAGTTTGTGACTCTGTGTTGTTGAGTTTGTGAAATTATTTCATATTCCTTTTCTTAACCAGTAATTTTGTAGTTCAATTAGTTATCCAACTATTTTATGCTTCATGGAAGCCTTATGTTTTCAGAAGATCACGTGGTCTCTACTTGTGGGAATGCTTTATTTCAATAGAAACTTTAAAACCATGCTATTGATTACTTGAGTAATCTGCTAGGTTCTGCATTGAGTGTTTTGTTTCATAGTTCATATTGACATGTCTTCGATAATATATGTCCATGATTTTGCTGTGTTAATGCTTAGCTTTTTTTGGTAGTGTCCTCAGGGTATATTTATATTTATTTGTGATAATGAGTGTTTTGGGAATTAGTGAGAGTATGGTGAGGGAAAGGATATCATGGAGAGAAAAAATTCGTGTTGAAGATCTAGTTTGAGTTTTAGATTTTTACTTACCATTTATCATTTTTACTTAAAGATTTATTTATTTATTTCTATAAAAAATGATTTAAACTATTTTTGGTTTTACAAACACATTTTGTCACTTAAATCATTGTTTTCACGCTGTTCTTACTTTAATTTTAATTTTTACAAACACACTTGTTTTGTTAATCATTTATCTATTTCCTTTTACTTTGTTTATTTACCTTTGACCGTATTGGCAGATTCAAACCTCAATGGATTCAGATGATGATTCATGTTAGTCGACCCCAACCTATGTTGGGACTAAGGCTGTTGTTTGCTGTGTGAATTTAGATCATATCTTTTGTATATGCAGGTCGGAGAAGCTGTTGTGACTGGCTGGTTATTTTTTCGATATGTTGTTATTGGAGGTAAGGTCTTATCCATCAAGAATGCTGTAACTATTTGTTTTTACCCTCATTGCTTGGGGTGTAAAAGTAGGTTTTCATACTCAAAGGGTGGAAGACTTGCATTTTAGCAACACCTCGAAGAGGTTCTTGAGTTGCGTAATCTATCAACTTTCATTTTGATTGTATTGACCTCATCTTGTACGGAGTATTCCTTTCCCCTTATCATCCATTTCACGCACACAGATAACCCCAAACACCAAGGCCATTTTGCCAACCCTCCCTACCACCCAAGTTAATCCCTTTAGTTCCCTTCTCATCTCATGGAGAACACTTGTTCCCATTTCTTCTTTTAGAAACCATCCACACTGCTTGAAAACTCCTTCAGGTAATGAGAAAGCCCTCTGCATGAAAGGTGGACATCCTAATCAGATGTTCTGTACTCTGTAGTCGCAGAAAAGCAACCACTGGATAGCACCTGCTTTCAAGGGGGAGCATAAAATCCTCGACTTTTAAGTGTTAAGGACAAGAAACGGAGCTGTTTGGTAGTTTTTGGCTGAATATCGGGAATTTGGGATGCATTGGCAAAGCGATGAGGAGAATATGAACAGATATAAGTTTTAATTTGTATGCTATATCTGGATTGGAGGACAAAAATTTCTAGTTGTGTGATTGCATATGATTACATGTAACTGTGAGGGGTAGAAACAGGATCATACCGTTATACCTACTTAGCGGACCAAAGATAGATCCTTGTGCTTTCCACTTTTTCTCTTTTCTAGTAGTGTGCTCTTCCCATTAACTCAAATAATTTTTTAGTGTACTTCTCTAGCTGGTTAAATCTATTTGTGGAATGATTGTAACTGGGTTGTTGAATCGTCTTTGAGATCATGTCCTCCGGCTCTTCTAGTATATGATCTTTCATTGTATGATAAATCTTTATATTAATAGCAGAAAGATGTGATATGTGTTCTAACAATTGTTTTAATTTTGCTGCAGCTTATGTTGGTCTTGCTACTGTAGCCGGTTTCATATGGTGGTTTGTATATGCTGATAGTGGACCTGGACTTCCATATAGTGAATTGGCAAGTATCTGCATGTTTTTCAGGAATTACATAATAAATTAATTGATTATGTTAGCAGCTATCTTGATAAATTGGCTGTCAATAAAGAGTCGTTTGTGTCCAAAACATAAAGCATGATTGTCAATGTCATGTCTGTCAATTCTTGAATTTGGTACAATTATTGGATGTTCTTCCAATTTAGGCCACTGAGATTATATAGAGCTCTTGTTCGGATTATGATTTATTTTTCTTTTGTACCAGATGAATTTCGACACCTGTCATACAAGGGAGACGAGTTATCCCTGCAGCGTATTTGATGATCGTCATCCATCAACTGTTTCCATGACAGTTCTTGTTGTGGTAGAGATGTTCAATGCGTTAAATAATCTCAGTGAAAATCAATCACTCCTGTGAGTATTTCAATTTGCTTGATACTTGGCCCCCTAATTGTTGCTTGTCCCAATGATGGTTTTATCTTGCCTGAGCCTGTGACGCTATGTGTTAGTGTTATTGGTCACTAAAGAGAGAAAATTTACTCATATTATCCAACTGGGTAGAGGACATTTACTCGTGTCACTTATTTAATTATTTTAGTGGGGAGACGTGTTTCTCTTCCTCAACTTCTGGGATGGGCTGTGTCTGAACTGTTGGCAGCTGGACGTGAATTGAGGCTTTGTTGTTTAGATGCTGTAACAAAAAAAATGTGAAGTCGCAAAAATATCAGTAAAGTATATTCGATTGAAGTTTCGACCGTTACTGTTGATTTATTGTCTAATGTATGGAATGTATGTGACATGAAATAATGTAGCGGCATCTCTTATGTAATGGGCGATCTCGGCTACTGTTGGAGTGAAACTATCTGCCTCATTCTACAGGGGTGTTGATAGGTGTAAGGATGGGGTGAGGGGACTATGCATCAGTGGTGTAGGTATCTTAAGTTTCTGATGGGATTCAAGAAATGTATTTTGTCATCTACTGTGTCAAAAATTTTACAGTAATAATAATTTAAATAATCTAATGGATCACTAAAATGGGGCAAATAACCACAAAACAGTCTAGTGAAATGACGGCGGTAAATTTTGGGGTTATTTGGTAATTTAGCAATTGGAGTTTAATGTTATGAACTGATGTGTTTCTCAACTGGCAGTCTGCCTTTAGAATTCTTACTTTGGTTTCCTTGCAGTGAGTTAACATCAGTGTCAATATAGTTTTGTCCAAATTTAATACTCGGTATATCGATATGGTGGTTTAGGCTATTTGCTTCAACTTGGTTTGGACAATGTATAACAACAACAACAACATCGGAGCCTTAATCCCAAAAAGTTCGGACAATGTATATAATGAGCATATAACCATATACCAATTTACCATACATGATGAACACTTTTGAACTTCAAAATTGGGTGTAGTGGTGACTGACCTTTTTTTATTCTGATTCTTCCAGTACGATACCTCCCTGGAGTAACCTCTGGCTGGTTGTTTCAATCATATTGACGATGCTGCTTCATGTACTGATCTTATATATTCAACCATTATCAGTTCTATTCTCTGTAAGTTGTTTATGTTATGGTAATATCATTTATATTTATATATGCTCGCACTTTTTAGGTTGATATAATTAACCTTTCTCCTTTATGAAGATATGGTAAGCAATTTGTGCGTTTATCTCAGGTGACACCCCTATCTTGGACTGAATGGAAAGTCGTCCTATATCTATCATTCCCGGTTAGTGATGCCATCTCTGACTTACACATGCAAATATACATGATTCCTGATCAAGCCAGTTAGCTTGACCCACCACTCCATCCGTAACATAAAATGTCTATAAACACCTAGAGTGTCAAATCCTTCCGGATTTTAAAGCGAGATTGCTTGAAAATAGGCCGTCAAAATGCGATTGGAAGGGTATGTGGTTTGAAACTCTGCAGAATTCACAGGCCATGAGTTCACTATGCGAATGCTTTTGCCGTGAAAGATTTGGCATACTTTCCCAATGTTATACATCCACAAAGACCGGCACCTCATGTGGTTCTTGTAATTGTTTTGTACAATAAGTTGGTCTTTTTTTGGTTTCCTTTTTCTTCTTTTCGCTTATAGAGTTGTAATATTCGCTTTACTTCGTTCTTATATCAGAATTTTCTCTCTAATAATTGAGTCAATTTTTTGTTCCTTGTCAAATTTAAATTATAAAGGAACTTCAGAAAGCTCTAATGGCTAATAACTTGTCGGTTTTGTAGGTGATATTAATTGATGAGGTATTGAAGTTCTTTTCACGAAATTCCAGAGGTAAATACTTCTGCCCCGTGAATACCGTTGGAATATATTGTACTAGTAGCGTATATTTCTCTTGACCTGACTTCTGCTCACTATTGATTGCTGTAATGAAAGGATAAACATAGGCCATTTGTAGATATGATTTTGAATGTAATCTTTTAGTAATATCTGAATCACATAGGTTTGTTACTTTTCCATGGTGACATTTGTCTTATATGGTTAATTTCTGGTCTCGGAATTTTAGGTTCCAAGATATGTGCCAACTGTGGTTAAGAGACTTGTTGGTTTATGCATTCTGAAATATCTGTTCACTCAGCTGCAGGTTTAAGATTAAGATTTAGATTCTGGAGGAGCGACTTGCTACCGAAAAGAGAAGTGCGTGACAAGTAGTGCCTAGTTCACGGTCACGTCTACATCCTGAAAAGTATCATGGAGTAACGACTTCTCCATGAGCTATCTGTGAAATTCATCGACAATGAAACAAGAGGCAAGAAGTGCTCCAACGGAGTTCTTATACAACGCAGACCGAGTTTTTTTAGTTTAGACTCATTTGTGTTTGGTCTGCTGACTAGCACCGGGCAACAAAATTTTCCCTTCATCAACTAATTATATGTAGGATGTAGCACACATTGAAGAGAATGTACATTGGTCTGAAAAATCACAGGTCTACCGTCTATTTTTTAATTATGTGCATTTTGATTTATTTTTTTGATCCTAAGATTTTTCAGCATCTCATCATTTATATTACCAAAAGAAGGGTAAATGAAGCAAATGATCTGTTCGGAAAATTGGCAGTGACAAATGACAATGCATCAAAAGGCATATTAGGGGTTGAGCTAATGAGCTTACGTAATGACCGGTTCACATGAGAACCATACTATTTTTAAAAAGTATATATTGCCTTAAAGTTGCACGAAATCTCTTGAAAACTAAGACGGTCAGATATTCATCTTGTTCATACGAGAGACACTTCGATAATTTATGTTTTTGTTATCCAAAGTCTTATGTGTAGGTACTTTTTGTTCATACCACTTGTTAAGTTGTTAAACCTCAATTTTGATCCTTTTTGTATCAATTAAATTATTTCAATTTAGGAACATCGTGCATAAATGCATGAGAATAGTTGGTTTTAGAAATAGCAAACCTCAAACTGAAAAACCGAGCCCGCCGCATCTAGAGGCATGTGTGGCTACCTCATAAGTGTTCCTTAGTCACCCTAGAGCCGCCACAATCGCATCATGAAGCAAGACAAATTCGAGACTTTCGTTATCCATTTCCAGTTAACTCTTATTAAGTTTATATGGAGTTATAGACGTGTTCCTCACACCTTTGAATTCATCACTGCGACCTAAGATTACTCTTGAATTCTGTTGAATCCTAATTGCAGCTGTTTATACAAAATACCATCATAAATAGAATCATGATCATTATATCGAAATATCAATACTCCTATATTTGATCATCAAGTCATCCTAAATTAGCTAAAGGAATAGCAAAATTGTACATAGTAATTGTTACCTTCTTTAACACATGTAAAAAAAAAAAACTAAGTCACTTGGCTGGCTACGAGTTGGGTTATAGTGCATCAAATTTTTATCATACGTGGGTATTACCGGGTCAATATCAAAATTAGTCAGTTCGAATTTATGTCGGATTTAGTTGAAAAACGGGTCGCGTTGAGTTCTGTTCAAGTATCATCGGATGAATCTGCTTATTTAAGTGTATTTTATACTACGGAGTAGTATTTATTTAGATTTCTATATGTAGTTTAAACTTTTTGGCATTTTCTAAGTTATACCCCTATATTATTTATTTTTCTCACTAATACCCTTCTTTCTATGTAAGAAAAACTTTTATTGTTCTCAAGTGTTGGGTGCGAGTTTCCAAAGCCTTAATTTTATTTTTCAAATTGATCGTCACATTCAGAACTCCATTTTGCACAAAAAAAATGGTAAAAAAAAATCATGCTTTATAAACTCTTAAAATAGAGTTATGTTCGGTTTTAAGGTTTTTTTTATAAATCAGCACACTTCGAGTGACTATATTGATCAATATTCACCACTTTAAGCCTATAACTCCTAGTTATGAGATCGGAAATCGATAATTTTTACTCTTCTTTATTTACAAGATACTCGTGTCAAATCCTGTCAGCATTAAAATCGTCCATATAGGCTATAACAGCCTTTAAAACTACCGGTCCACATAAATGGAAGGAGACTACACTACTAGTCTGACTACTATTCTACTAATGAGAAAATCCCTCGCGAAACAAAGGCTCATTCATAGTTACTTACTCAGTGCACAAAAATGGTGGTTTTAAGAAAATCAGACATGTCAGAGATACACTATGAAGACGAAGATGAAGACGAAGAACCAGGCGAAGTAATTGAGTCTGCACCACCGCTTAAAATCGGCGAAGAGAGAGAAATCAGCAATTCCGGCATAAAAAAGAAGCTTCTTCTCTACGGCATTGGTCGCGATACTCCTAATTTCGGCGACGAAGTTACTCGTATATCTTATCTTAATCTCTACTATCTTCAATTCCAAAATTTCAACATTTTTTTTTATTATTATTGTGAAATTGAATGTTTTAGTTGAGTGTTAGATAATTGAATAATAATTGATTGTTAATTTGTGTGATTATTGCAGTTACTTATATGTCGAAGCGTGTAGGCGAAACCGAGCTCGATTCTTCTATAGCGTTTGAAATTCCAGTTACTTTTAAGCTTGGACATGGTGAGGATCTTTGCGCTTGTTTTATTTCATGTTTTAAGTTTATCTGTTTATAATTCTGTTTGAATTTTTGGTACTTATTTATTTATTTACTCTCTCGGTTTCTTCGATTTCTTCTCATTTGACTTGACGCGGTTTTAGGATCAAAGTTTGATCATGTTTTGGTTAGAGTTGATTTGTTGCCTTTCATCGATGATTCTTTGATAACAAATGTAATATAAATTCTTGTGTTAGGCGGCCTTACATTAGAAGTTTGTAAAATGGAATTTTTTTGGTACTAGTACTAGCTTTTAACTTCAATTGTTCATGAATTGATGATATTTGTATATGTGAATCCCTTTTACGCAATGTTAAATGTAAAACGGTATTACATGAGAATAACTACAAATGTGAACATGTTAGGAACAATTTGATTTTGTTAACGTGGTATTGAAACTTGGAGGGAGTTCGAGGGAGTTCAAAGCAATACATAGTATAATTTGTCAAGGATGCAAAAACCAATGAACGAGTCTGTAATCTGATCAAATTGGGCTCGTAATAACCTTTTCTTTTGATTCTGGTAACCATTTTTGCCAGCGAGTTTCAATTGGTTTTATTATGTTTGATAGGAGAAATTGTTAAGGGACTGGATATCGGGGTTATGACAATGAAACAAGGTGAAGTTGCCTTGTTCACACTGCCTTCTGAAATGGCATATGAGGATGCTGCCCCTGGGAAAGTTCCTGCAGACGCGACTGTTCAGTTTGAGGTAGCTCTGATATCTTGGATTACGGTGGTAGATATTTGTAGAGATGGAGGAATTGTGAAACGAATATTGGAAAAAGGCAAAAGCGAGAAGCAACCAAGTGAATTAGATGAAGTTCTTGGTATTATGCCTCCTTACTTTAAATTGAGAGTTCTTGAAGCACGTCCGTAGTCTAGGTAGCTAATTTTGTAGGTTTCTCTGCATGCAGTGAAGTATGAAGTCAAGCTAGATGATGGTACAGTTGTTGCAAAGACGGAAGATGAAGGAATAGAGTTTTATGTGAAGGATGGTATTCTCTATATCCTTGTAGAGTTGTAGTTGTAGGCATGCTAAGTTTTTTTGTAGTATCAAAGAGGAGGGGGAGATGATTCTGGAAGATTTTTGCCTTTTGATTCTTATTATTTTCTCTTTCAGGTCATCTAGTTCCAGCATTGGCAAAAGCAGTGAAAACAATGAAAATGGGAGAGAAGACCAACTTACTTGTCCAGTCCCAATGTGGGTATACTAATTCCCTTGGTTGCTTGCTTATGATGTATTTTATGTGATTTATTAGATCGTCTTTCACCAAAATCCTTGGGCATTGAACTTTGTTGCGTTTTCGTCCTGATACTTTTATGTAAGAGTAAGCAAAAATTTTGTGGTTATGCAAGTCGATTCTCACCGTGATTAGATTTATTTGATGATAAGCACTGGAGAAAACATGTGATACCTGTTCATGTTAGTTTGTGGTATGGCTGGTTCATGCTTGATGCGTTGGTAAATTGTGTGTGCTAATGATCTTGAAATTGTATATGTACATTAAAATGTCTTTGGTTAAAACGTAGAGTTATACATATCTTGGTTATCTTCCTTTCAGTTGGCTTTGTCTTCCTCTGTTTTGCTGATGCTAGGTTTTTTTATTATTTTGCTCATGTTTTTTGGCTTATATCTTCTAGATGGATATGGAAATGTCGGGAGAGAATCCGAAAATGTGTTTCCTCCTGTGCCACCAAACTCTTCATTAAACATCAATCTGGAATTGGTTTCTTTGAAGGCAGTAGTGGATGTATGTGGTGACTCTATGGTGATAAAGAAAATTCTGGAAGAAGGTGAAGGCCTTGTCACTGCTGATGAAGGAGCAGCCGTGACTGGTGAGTTGTTTCCCATTAGTTCATTACATCTACAAATTGATCGACACAAACTCATAAGACAAACTAGTGGGGGAATCTCTCTTCCCAATTGTGGCAACTTAATCCGTTGTTGCACTTGTTGGGGTGATTTTTATCACTCGTTGACAGTTTAACACAATACAAGGATGCTTATACCAGAATTATTATTACTTTAGTGAGCTTGATTGGAATACAATTATTTAGTTTACATAGTTTTAAAGTTAATAACCTGATATACTACTGTAGTTAATGAATATACCTTTTTGTCAACAAGTTTCCACTAGGTAGTTGCTAACAAATACTTTCTTACAAAATAAGCCCAAACACATGTATTAAAAAGTTACTCGCACAATGTTTTTGTCTTGACATTCAATAACTGAAACTAAAAAAAATGGCGGCATCTATTTGCATAAATAGTTTTAGTAGGCTGCCAATTTACGAGAAACAAGATGAAATCTTAGTGCATGTTTCGTAGGGTTGAGCTGGGATTCAACATAATATAAATATGGAGGGAAAAAAGGTGAGAGAGAGAGAGAGAGAGACGTCAGAAGGAGGAGAGTGTAGCTGATTACTTCTGATGGTGTTATGATATTCACATGAGCTCAAGTGAAACAATGGTTACTACATCAATTGAATGGGTGAGGTCGTGGGGATTTAAGGATTGCCTCTAACCAAACCTTTCTTTCCTCATTTCACAACCGCTCTCGACTTATACTAGTGGAGACCATGTTACAATGTAATGGGAACAATTACCTTAGGGTTGCTTTTTTTTTAAAGGGGAGGAGAAGAATAATTTCATTTTCTCGATACTTCAATTAAATCTTTTCCGTACTATTTTCCTTGATCCTCACTTGCTGAGGGTTGCATCCTGTTCTTTTAATTTTAATGTTACAGTGGAAAAGTTCATGAAACGGGAACTTACAGATGCACACGTAAAGAATTTAAGCCTCAGGTGAAAACCTCTTTTAGTTCCTGGTTTCCGTGAAAACTGGTCATATACTGAAGAGCGCCGAAAAAATAATTAGATGACAATGCTTTATTTATGCATTTGTTAGATGGCTTTTGCGTGACTTACATCTAGGATTTTAGGCATCATTCAAGATGCCAAAATGACAAATCAGTGAATCCTGCCAAAAAAAAATGTATATGACAATGCTTATTGATGCATTTTATTAGATGACTTTCGACTTACATCGTCGAAGGAGCCAACTAAAATAACAAATCGTGCCAAAAAAAAGAAGAAAAATGTTTAAATAGCAATGTTTACGGATGCATTTTATTAGATGACTTACATTGAATCATATCAGAATCATTAGATAAATATATTCATTTTCTAGTCGGAAATATTACGCTATCCGAGAGTGTATGTCTTACTTTATCAGTATTATATCTCTGCAGTTAGGTACTTGGCAAAATTGGAAGACGGCACCCTATTTGAGAAAAAGGGTTTTGATGGTGAGACACCATTGGAATTTGTGACAGATGAAGGTGGGGCCTGAGATTACATCTTCACTAATGCAAAGTCTTTATTTCATGTGTTACTCCTGAATGTTGGATCTTCTGCTAGCTATTAATGCTGCGGCTTACTGTCCTCAGAGCAAGTTATACCAGGGTTAGATCGGGCAGCTGTAACCATGAAGAAAAGGGAGAGAGCACTTTTAACAATAAGTCCTCAGTATGGGTATGGAGAGATGGAAATTAAGAAGGATCTTGCTACCGTCCCTCCATCTTCTACTCTTGTTTATGAAATTGAAATGGTCGATTTTGTAAAGGTATGATAGCTATTATTCAGTATATTCACCAAATATAGTCATTTTGGTATACTTATGATAGTAATTAATAAGATTCTCTTATTATTCTTTTGATGCACATTCCTTCACTCATAAATTGTACTGAGCATTTACTCCGTACGCTTTTGAGGTTAAAGGTCTTCTTCAGTGGTCCATAATACTATTCTCCGAAACGGATTAGGACACATTAAATATTTAATCACCTCTTTGGTAGTTTGGTTACTTTAATCGTATTTCAATGCTCTGTGGGGGGGACTGCCGTAAGGAAATTTTCCCATTTTCTCTAAGCGCTTTCCGGAGGGGTGTGGTTCAACTTGTGTCGGTTAATGATGTGCTTGATACTTGTAAGGGGAAAAACGATGAAGAAGGCTTTGGCTGCTGAGGCTTGAGAGTACAATGAAACAAATAAGCAACCCGGTCTGTTACTCTGTGAGGGACGAGGGTTCATGTCGCCAATGACTTAAGTTCTTGTTTGAGGGACGAGGGTTCATGCTTGATACTTTATAAGTTTATGGTTAACTCAAGGAGGCATTGGCATGTTTTTCTTTTTGGAAAATTCCTACGGTACCCCCGAACTTTGATAGTTTGCCCGAAATAACCAAAATTTTGACCCGAGAAACTTTATGTGGCCATAACTCGGGTTTAAAAATTCAGAAAATGACGAATTTTTTTTTCAATTTGTTGATCTTTCCGAGAGCTACGATTTGAAAAAAAAAGTTTGTCGTATTTGGATCCCGTGGCTAGGAATTTATGTATGTCAAAGTATTTTTCACCGAACAAACTTTGAGTGACCATATCTCTTGGTCACAAGTTCCGAACTCGCCAATTTTTTTTTCAAATCGTAGTACTAAGAGAAATGAACGGTTTGAAAAAAAATCGTCATTTTCCGAGTTTTTAAACACGAGTTATGGCCACTTCAAGTTTTTCGGAGCAAAAATTTGGGTATTTCGGGCAAAATGTCATAGCTCGGGGGTACCGTGGGAATTTTCCGTTTTCTTTTTTGTTATGTTCTTGTTTTCAACTCTGTATGAAACTGTTATGATTCCTCTATGATTAAATTCATTTTTCAGTTTTGTATAAACTGGATCACTGCTTTCATTTATATAGTTGGCTTTTTGTGCAATCTTGATCAAAATGTGAGCTTTTCAATATTAGCACCTGCATTTAAATGATGTCATTATACTACAGCTTGTTTTGACATTAAAATAACAAATCACCAAAACCTTGGTGCACGTATGCAATTAGGTAAGCCACTTATGAAGGTGATCTAAGTCGTACTCAGATTTCTTGAGTTTCATGCTCAGGAGAAAGCACCGTGGGAGCTCAGTGTTGGTGAGAAGATTGAGACAGCGGGAAAGTTAAAGGAGGAAGGCAATATTTTATACAAAAGTAAGAAGTATCAACGTGCTGAAAAGAAGTATGACAAGGTGAATTAGTATTTAATAAATACTCCCTCCTTTCAATTGAATTCCTATGCCACACATATACTAAACTAACGTATGGACTTCATTTGAATGGAGGGACTGAGGGAGTACTTGTGTATATTTTTGCTAGATATGTATATCTGGAAACAACCTCTTTTTGTTGTTAACACAAGGGCCCCCACTCCCTACCCTACAATTTGAGGGAGCATTGAGGCAATGAGGTAATGTTCTATATATTCCTGGAAATTAAGTATTCAAGCAGTGCAGGCTGCAGACTATATCAGTGAGGATGTAACGTTTAGTGACGATGAGCAGAAGCAAGTAAAAGCACTGAGAGTGCAATGCTGGTTGAATGGAGCCGCGTGTAATCTAAAACTCGATAATATCCAGCAAGTAATAAAGTTATGCTCAAAGGTATTATTAAGTGGTATTTCTCCTTTGCTCTTAGTAAGACATTCCTAAATATTGTAATTTCTGACATCATGCGATGTGGGTTGTGGTTTTAGATATTAGTCATTCAGCATCGGTATCTTTTAAATTTGAATCGTCACATATTAATATCTCACAGGTTCTAGATATTGAAGTCAACAATGTCAAAGCTTTGTACCGGCGAGCACAAGCATTTATGGTAAATGCAGATCTGTATTTGGCTGAATTGGACATAAAGAAGGCCCTGGAGGTTGATCCAGAAAACAGGTGGTTTATATTAGTGATCCAAAACTTGTGTGCATTCAACTTTCTTATTTGTTGGTACATCTTTCCATTGGTACACGTTGCCTAGCTGAGTTTTATAGCAATATGTCTAGCTGAGTCGGCTGACTGACTTGAGGTTTTAATGCCTTTACTGTCTTCCTATAACTAGAAATGTAGGCAACCCTGTGTTTAGAGTCAGCTCGATTTGGGATGTCAGAACACCAAGTAGATCATAAAGCAATTCCTAAAATGACTTTGGAACAGGTTTGGAAGCTTCATGAAACCATTCTGTTTAGTGTAAGGCTATCAGCTCATCAACTAAGTAGGATGTTTGATCAAAAGATGGAGTAGGGTTTTGGGTTGAGAAAGACAGAAACTTATTCTTGCTCCCCTAAATTTTGAAAGTGGGCTAGCTAGACTACGTTGTTTGCTTCTGGAAAAAAAAAGTGTCTCCAAAAGCAACTATGAATTCATAATGAAGGGGGCTTGCTTTTACGTCTTGCAAGCTTGTGCAGTGTTCCCTTCTATTGTAGCTTGTCACTACTTGGATGAACCAACCTATCCTTGTACAGTTACCTAGTTATCCTCTGTGTCCTTGTTAGATCGTGAAGACATGTGGTTGCTTTAATTTAAACAGTGATCTTTTGCTTGGAATGACTAATGAGGTTGCCTTTAGAAAGAACGAATGGAACCAACCCTCTTGTCAGACCTATGTTATTAACATTGAATGGCGTGCTTTCCATGGGGTTGGCCGGTGGGTTCTAAAGGGACAACTTTTATACTTTAATTTTTGCTATACATTGATTCATCGTATGAAATGTCTACCTACGTTTCTTTTTTTCAAGCTCAGAGGAGGAACCTTTATTCTTTGTTGCAGTTTGACCCATTCCATGGTTCAGCCAACCTATTCATACCAATATACCATGTGAAGAACCACATATATACATGCATACAAATGAAAGTGCTAAGAGTTCACTAAGGCCACCTAGTTAGAGTTCAGCTGAAGTTTGGGCTTCTACGGATTGTTTCCAACTCATTTTGGCCCCTGGAGTTAGTGTCACAACCTCTAGTATAAACATTGAATTACTCACTTTCTGAATTATATCCTAGACCACAATCATGGCATTGCCATTGTAGTGTTGTACTCTTTTATTTTACTACTCTAGCTTCTTCTTGTCGTAATTTTAACTTCATTACATATTCTCGAGAAGCACATGAAGAAAAGTGTAAATAAATCTGACCAAAATATCAATAAGAAGAACTGTAGATTTTAGCTCTACAATGCCGAACACGCAATGCTGTAGCTAAAAATAAAGTGATGATAGTCCTTCAATATTGCCACAAAGCCAAACACTTTTGAATGTTTTGATAATTATTCAACTTGGGTACAAGTCTTTCTTGCTAATTTGTTGTAATGCGCTAAATTTTTAATAGGGAAGTCAAGCTGATCTATAAGACCTTGAAACAACATCAAGCTGAGAGCAACAATAGAGATGCAAAATTTTATGAGAACATGTTTTCTCAACCCGCAAAGGTATGGTTGTAGCATCTGAGGCAGTGATGATTCTTGATGACCAAACTCCTATCTTTAAATGCTATTGTAGTATTTTTGAGTTATATCGATGATTCTTGAATCATAATGAACTGTCAATAGAACAGCTGATGCATTGGATTGATGCAAACTCAGCTTTTGTGAGCTGGATGCTACATACTGGAGGATAATATGTTGTTGAATACCGCACAACCTCTTAGAATAGCGTGTTTATTACTGCCATTATCTTCTTACATGGGTACCTGAAAGTGGTGTATAAAACAACCAAATATGAATTATATAAACTATGGTATATATCCTTGGTTCACTGGCATCATTTGTTAAGGAGGATCAACTCCGATCTCAGCTTGATTGATCTGATTGTCTAGTTCAACAAAATCTGACGGTCATTCGAAGACCTCTAACTAATTTCAATAATATCTGTGGCAACCTATATTTTTGACACATTAATAGCTTAATTCTTTCAGACAGATTTTTGCACTGTATTTCTGACCAGTATCTATTAACCAGTATCTATTAACTGCAGCGTTGTTACATATAAGACATAATGTTTGCGTTAGATTAATGACTGTTCTTGCTTATAATACTGCATCTATTAAGAAAACGGCTGAATTCATGCAGAAGAGAAAGACGGATACGGAGTAGGCAGCTGTCAGTATGGAGGTGAGCTTTCCTGTAAGTTCTGGCGATCTTGGCAACTTGAAGCCCATGCCTCCAACTTGAACTAGTGTAAGCCCATGAAACAATTATCTTGTTAATACATGAAGTGACCATTTATGCATGATAGGATTGTGGTTTGTCTGAAGTAGTTGTATTGTCCGTACATAATATATTAGACTACACAAATTTTTATTTAAGACGAGCACTATCCTAAGATGGATGAAATACATACCAAATTACTACATTTGTTGCCTAGAAAATACCAATAATTTTGTTTTTACTTCCATCATGTGGTAGTATTTGACCCGTTTTAAGTTTAAGACGGATAATATCCGTCTTAAACACGACTTTCTAATTACACTAATAGACTTGCATCTTGTCACTTACCTTGTTTCATTTCACATGTATGAGGTAGTGAATTGACTATATGACGTAGGAAATGCGAATGAGAAGTCAATAAAGGAGAACAAAGAGCGAATAAGATGCCAAATATTGAAATAAAAGGTGATTAGTCAGCATCTTGTTTGTCAGCAAATATGTAGATTATTTTCCCGAGCAGTGAGCAGCCTAAACAACTCCTTCTAGAGTGTTGTCTACTATTAGTACTATTATTCTGTTACTAGTCAATGTATTGTATAAATGTTTTATATGCCATCAAAATTCAAAACTGATAATCTACTACTACTAATAGACAATCTAAACTTCAATTCAAAACTGATGGTTAGACTATACAAACAATAATACTAGAATTTGCCTTGTAATAGTAATTCTAGAACTTGGCTTGTTAGTAATAGATTATTATGTGGTTCATTTGTTTTTATTGTAGTATATATGAAAAATCAACCTCATGCCCCTTTCCAGTGTGCAAAGACAATGTCATGTCGGGTGGACGGATCACGGATGGTTAGCTTCAATAGTTCAATGTAGTGGTGATAGGTTGTAGAGGCGCTTGTGAAATTAAGGGTTGGGGTCGATGATAAGGACATTGATAGTGGCTCGATTTTAAAGAGAGAAAATAATAGCTACACTTCGTATATTGTATACCATAATTAAATAAATAAATAAATAAATAAATAAATAACCTTTTTTTAAAATCATTAAATTCTAATTTGTTTTCTATGGAAATCATTGGTGAGTTAGCTGCGGTGTATGATTAAGGCTCGATTAATTGGATTTAATTTCAGGTCTAGTTATGTTAAGTTCAGTTTATCTTCTTTCCTCATTTTAGTTCAGTAATGAAAAGAAAATGCACATACAAATTTCAGAAAGACTTATATGAGCATTATTAGAGTTCTTTTGTGAGGTTGTAGGTCAAGTTCTTGAGATTTAGGAGTATGTAATTGAATGTCAGTGGTATCATTTTTTCTGTATCTGAAAGTTTGGAAATTGGGAAAATGGATCTCTCTAATTCACTTCTCCGAAAACTCGCCTCAAGATACGGAAAGCGTCCGGTATGGTCATTAACTAAGCCTTGCTGCAACATGTTACATTGCTACAATGCTACTCCATATTTTTGTGATATGATGAATAATTTACTTATAATGAAATGTGTCACTGGTTTCACCATCATGTCTGAGGAGTGAACCCTTTACTTGTGTCTCATTCTTGCTTTAGTGATTCTACAAGTCTTCCACTAAGTTTGGGTTTTGATTACTTTTAATCATTAATTGGGATTTCCTCAAGGATGTGATGGGATTAGCTCAATGAAGACATAAGCCAATGATTAAGGTCCAACTGCTCCAACGATCATCTTACTACTTGCTTCCACTTGTTTCTTATTCAACGAGTTATTCATCCGTCTTAATCATTTGTTTACTTTATCTAAAATAATTTTTGCAAAAGATAAACAAAATACTGAAAAGAATATCATTTTTCCAATATTTTATCTTCCACTATCTTCATTTCTTGTATCTCAACTGGATAGGATTTTGAAATTCAGTTCACACAACTTTTCCAAAATATAATAATCAAAGAAATCAACATTCCACTCTTCTTATTTTCCTACTCCCACATATCATATCTTTGCTTACATCAAAGTTGGAACATATATATAAAAAATATTCAATATTATCATATTTACACACAGGCTCAATCACTTGTGATTTTTAAACATATCCCAAAAGAAAGTGGAGGAATAACTACTTGCACTAATTAACAACTGCTCATCTCTTAAAAGATAAACAACAAAAACATAACATAACATTAAACAAAAGAAATAACATTAAACATAATCTAATACTAGAATTTATATATATGGTGATTAATTAAGAAAAAGCAGCAGCATTTGTCTTCCTTTTTTTTGTGTAAACTATACGTTTTGATCCGAATTTAAGCCGGGTAGGACTACTAGAGCGGTAAAACTCTCCCTTATGAGTTTTAACACTAAGGCATTCTCAGGGTTCGAACACGAAACCTCTGGTTAAGCATTTGTCTTAATTAGTCCCAGCAACTGCATAACTTCTACTCCTTGGAAAAAACCTACTCTTCTTCTTAGTATTAGTAATTGTTGCACTATTATCTTCTATCTCACCAAATTCAGTTGGTTTATCTTCTTCAATCTTTGCCATGCCAACACTAGTACTCCTTGGTACACCCTTAAACATGTTATTTCCCTTTTGTTGCTGCAACAACAGCAATGAACTCGGACTCTGACCCTGACTCGGACTTGTACTAACTTTCCTAGTACTCGAGTTAGCGTGAACTGACCCTAAATCAACCCTATTTCCTAGAGTCGACGTCGAAGCTGCCCTTACAAGTTCCCTATAATCATCGCTTTCGCTCGACCTGACCGAGCTAGTGCTAACACTCCTAGGGAAAGCATCTACGTAGGATGTCCCTGCCCAACCCGATGCACCGTGAGGGCCGTAATAAACCCTATCGGCGTAATTGTTCATGCTCCTTACGTAAAAGTCTCTTGCCTTTGCTAGGGCTTTTATTGGCATTGTTATGATTCTTAAGAACTTGTTTTGGTGTGTTGTTTTTGCCTTCATCATGTTATTGAAAATTTTAAGGTTTTTTTAGAGCTTAAATTAGGAGAAAATATAGATAGTTAGTTATGATAGTTGAGTATTGCGTGTATGAGGGGTTAGTAGGGTTTTATTAGGAGAGAAATACAAGGTTTTTTTTTTGACAAATGAAATGGGTTTGGAATAGATAGATGTTGAAAGAGGTGTGAACCAAATAATGGGGAAGGGTAAGGACTTTTTCGAAGCACACCGGATTAGATTAAAGTAAGAAAAAGAGTAGTAGTTTTGTGATTTGTGATTAGGAATTTAGGATAAGGATTCAAATAAATACGGAAAACAAGGGATAGTACACCGAAACTCACTCGAAACATGATAAGGAATACTCCCTCCCCGTCATTTGTAACCAATTTTCATTTTCAATTAGTCTTGCATAGATCCGTCACAAGTTTAAGACGGGTCAGATCACTCTCATAAGAAGCCAAGTGGGAGGGCAGTCTTCTTGTGAGAGTAATCCAACCCGTCACAAGCTTGTGACGGATAGTGACTGTCACAAATAAGAATTATTTGTGTTTCATTTTAGTTTGTTTCAATAACTTTGTTTTTACTTTTTATGAATAATTTGATCTCTAATGAGACTGTAGTCCACTTGTCCAGCATTAAGAATATCCACAAATAATTTTCTACTATTTCCTTAATATTTATGGCAAAAACAATGCTAAATAAATAATCGGGACGGAGGGTGTAATCGTGGTACAATGATTGAGAAGAACAAGGTAAGAGGGTGGAGTGTGGTGGACTCAAGCCATTCATCTTGGGGCCTGTTTAACTCTTCGTCAATCGTCATGCTCCATCTTGTTCTCCTTTTTTCGACACCGTTAACCGGGATGTTTGGCAAACAGCATATAGGTGAATATTTAGCATATTTAAGGCTTTTAGCACGTATACTAAAATAGTATATTAAGGGTCAATATGTTGTTTTACAATATTTCGTTGGAGGGATGAAATAGCAGAAAATAGCTAAACTTTATTACTCATATTTTATGTAGTTTTCGCTTTTTGAGATAAACGAGTAATGTATAATTTTACAAAATTCTACTTTGAGTGCGGGATTATTTACATTTGAGGATACTAATTAATGTTTTTTAAAAGATATTAAGGAGAGAAATGAGTTTTTAAAATAGTTAGATCACTTGTTCTCTGAAATGGAGATTGATATAAATTTGACAATTTGATATAAATTCCTACAAATATGAAGAAATCGGAATTGTTCCCTTCTTTTATCTTAAAATTGTCCTAATTCGAGACATTAATCTTCAACATTGTTCATTCTTACAAATAGGAGCTACATGAATGACGAGTCTAAATGCCAAGACTGTCCGCCTATTACTATAGTGAATGTGCTAACTCACGAGCCATCTTATTACTGCATGTTTGCAATCGAGTACACCATCGGAAATTAGATAAAAATTACCCCTCCCTCACTAGCTATGACCATGTAGAAGTTTACTCCCAATCTCCCATACCTCCTTCATACCATTATACCAAGAACAATCTCAAAAAAATTCCGTTTCCAAAACTCATTTGAGTCTATTACGACTTTATGAGACCATCACAAGATTACCATATTATGTATCCTTACATTATACTCCCTCTTGAACACTCAGAAACATCCCCATCGCTTTCTTAAACTCTGCCTACACACATAACCTCAATCACCGCCTGGTCCCTCCATCTCCCGACAACAGGCCTTTCCTTCTCCCTCCTCGCGAACTCGCCTCTTTTACCTCCATCCCATCTCACTTAGCTAGCCTTTGAGAAGTTGGACTTTCTAGCTGCCGTCTTAAGATCTATAGTCAAGGTCAAACTAATGTCGTAGATTCTGTCTTCAAACTAGAGCGATATAATATTCTTCCTAATGAAATACAAAATTAAAATGACATCAACTTTTGAGTTTTGACTTTACTGTTAATGCTTGTTACAATATGAAACAGTCTTATTCTAGAGATAGCTATGATGTAAATACATGAAATTAATTGATAAGTTTAATTTCACTCGCTAACTTTAAACTTACAATACGAATGAAAAAAAAAAGATGCGTAAGTGAGTTTATCCTATGAAAAAAATCCAAATATTTATGTATGAGAGCATGTCATATAAAGTTTTGTACATCTAATAATCTACAATCAACATTTTACATCTTTTGGTTTCTTATTTCAAAATAGGCAAATATTATGTAATTTGACGAGAGAGTTCATCAACAATTTCACTTTGACCATGAAAATTCGGAAGTTTAAGTTATGGTGGCAAATATTTAAAAGTTCAACTTTTCCAATTTGAAGTAATTAAGTATTAACACGCAAAAAAGGTTTGTATAAAAAGCTATATTATATAAGACTCTGGTCATACAAGGTTGATCCATGAGGTATTAAGATGACTAAGTAAATTTTTAACTACTCAAAATGTTACTGAATACGAGTATTACTTCGTATTTATTTAGAAAATAAAGGGCGAAGCTATTTCAAAGATTCTCACATGGCGGTGAACTGGTGATGGATTTTGACAATATTTTTTGTGTTAAGTTAACTTTTGAGTAAATATACATCTTTTGGTAAAATTATCTCACACTAGCCTTCTGTATATTCGGTATCAGTCATAGTCGGTATAATTGGTCCTTAATCGGCCGTTGTTGACAGATTGCGGTGAATCTCGATGATTTCTCTAGCGATATCTCATATCGGTAAGTGAAAATCCTACTCGGCCGAGGCTTTGAAACATGCGTACAATCAACTCATTATTGACCATTAATACGACTACTGTCATCAACACCAGTTCTTATCTCAAAGTCCCTAATTATAATACACTACATTACTACAAACAAGCCTTAATTTCGGCCGATATTTGCCAGAGAATAAGGGTCGGAAATCAGATTGCAACAGAAATCAAAATCTGCAACCGGAAACGCATGTTGCGATGGAGAAAAACTAAAATCAAAACAAGTAGAATTCTGATAGTAAGGCCCTGTTCTTTTGGACTTAAACTCAGCCCCTTTAAGTTCAGTTCAGCTCCTATAAGTTCAGTTCAGCTCCTATAAGTTCAGTTCAGTTCAGTTCAGCTCCTATAAGTTCAGTTCAGCTCTTATAAGTTCAGTTCAGCTCTTATAAGTTCAGTTCAGTTCAGTTCCTATAAGTTCAGTTCAGTTCAGCTCCTATAAGTTCAGTTCAGTTCAGTTCAGCTCTTATAAGTTCAGTTCAGAAAAATTCAATTCTTACAAATTAAGTTCAGAAAAGTTATACGGAATATATTATTTATGAAAACCGATATAAAAACATTTGACATTAATTAGTGGAATGACATTTGGTCATTTGAAAAAAAGTGGGTGTTAAAAAATATGCCCCGAATGTCACAAAAGTATCAAATGTCTATTATTGTTTTATACATTCACACTCCATAATTTTATAATTAAGGATGCATACTCTTGGAATACCTATTATACAACATGACGTGAATATTCAAGGAACAGTAGATTTGGGCATGTTTGATGATAAGCGGAAAAAAAACCATGTTTAAGTTACGAAACAAGATAGTAAAAAACATTTGGCGAGGGAATAAATTCATTGTTAAGAGTGATAGTGAAGATAAAGAAGAAAGTGATGAGGAAGATGATGATATGGAAATAGATGGTTAGAAAACGATGTAATATGTGATTTTTTTTTTTATCGTAATGTAAATGTAGTAATCTATTTGAACAAACCAATGTACATAAATCGGAATTATGTTATTATCTTACCTTATGTTTTAGAGTATACTTTTTTTTATGACAGTCCTTTCCAAAAAATAAAGATACAGATAAAGATGATGTCAACGTAGAAATCTATTTGAACAAACCAATGTATATAAATTGGAATTATGTTATTATCTTACCTTATGTAATAAAGTTCAGTTTAGTAAACTTTAGATTCTATAAATTCTATTCAATTAATTAAAATTAAGTTCAGAAAAGTTCAGATCCTATAAGTTTAGTTCAGTTCAGTTCAGCTCCTATAAGTTCAGTTCAGCTCTTATAAGTTCAGTTCAGTTCAGCTCCTATAAGTTCAGTTCAGTTCAGCTCTTATAAGTTCAGTTCAGCTCCTATAAGTTCAGTTCAGTTCAGTTCAGCTCCAATAAGTTCAGTTCAGCTCCTATAAGTTCAGTTCAGCTCCTATAAGTTCAGTTCAGTTCAGTTCAGCTCTGATTCAGCCCAAAAGAACAGGGCCTAACACCAAAAGAAAACAAGGACTATATAAAAATGATTGGAAATTATTGCAGTATATACCGAATTAGTGAATTATCGCCGATTTAGGATGTTCAACAATCATACTAGATTTGAAGGGAAGTATCTCAATAACATCGTCTTTGGTATTATTGTACTTTCAAACGTTGCCAACATACGTACTGTCAATGATTAGCCTGATCTTTATTCCGTTTAAAACCTGATAACCAGCTTGTATACGGGTACAAACTCCATGCTATGACCCGGCTTGTATCCGGACCAAAGACGCAATTTATTAACTCTACTTTACATCTTCCGATTTCCTTGATTATCATCAACACAGTGGACGCAACCACACTTTCATACAATTTCAACACTAACTTGGGAACAATGTACATATTTCAAACATTGGACACTTCCATCAAACAGGTAAATATTGTACACAAAATTACACAAAATTTTCACACTCAAGACTACCAGATTTTGAAGACCAGACCTTTTCACTAGCTTCACTGGCTCGTGACGTGATGGTTACTTACAAAGAGAGCCCAGAAACACCAGATACTTGTATCAGTCATGTAGTTACAATGTGGTGTGATTTCTATGGCTTGAAAAAATGTAGTTGTGACCTGACACATCCATAAATGAGGTGCAAACTGATCATAGACATAGCCAAGAAATTACACTGGAAAGTCGGGCTTGGATATGACAGGTACACAGCAATCATCATCCTCGAGATCACTAAAAGATATATCTTCATCAATCCCGACAGAGATAACTTTTCCGTTTTGTACCAAGCAATCGTCTTCAGGCCACTCATCATCATCCTCGTCGTCAAACTGCAAAGCAGGGTTCTTGGATACAGTGGGAGTGAAGTTGTTCTTATAATTTGTGTTTTCAAATGGCTTTTCATCAATGACGGATTTCTCAGGATATTGCATCCTGTATTTATAATTTGTGTTTTCAAATGGCTTTTCATCAATGACAGATCTCTCAGAATGTTGCATTTTGTATTTATAATTTGTGTTTTCAAATGGCTTTTCATCAATGACAGCTTTCTCGGGATATTGCATATCAGTGCTCCCAACTTGTTTCTCGGTATCAGAATCAGCTGTAGTTGAAGAAGTGGCAGGCTCAGAAGCAAACGTCCAAGAAGAATGGGTCTCGGAATGGTCATTCTGCAAGGATGTTGGAGTGTAGTCCTCATCAAAATCAGCACTTCCATACCGACCACCATTATAACGTTCAGGCTCCTTTTTGGCCCGCTTTTGTAACTCCTGCATCCATTCTGCTCTGGCTTCAACAATCTACACAACATGATTTCAGTTCATTTGAGTGTACAAATTATTGACCGCTAAGCAATATTTTGAAACAATATTTCCCTCCCGTACATTTATTCGTGAATCAAAGTTACAGAAGAAAATTTGTTGGGAGAAGAACCGGGTCCGCACTCATTTAGAGTGTTTACATGTATTTTTATACCTTGAGTACAAAGCATTAAATTAATTCGAATATCCCAAAAAAATTACAGTGAGCCCAAATGAATAAGGGAGTATTTCTTATCACATACAGACCGCTCAACTGCGCATGCAGGACTCGAAATTTTTCCTGTCACGGCAAGCTAATGAAATTCAACAAATCTCTTTAAAATAAACAACTAAACTATACTCGATCATGTCTGAAAAATAGCACTCATATAAGAGACACAACATCATAAAACCATACACTGAAATCCTGAACCATGTCAGCCAGCTAGGGAACTTAGATTACAAAACACGCAAATAGAAACAGAAGAAAGTCCACGCCTAGTTATAAGAGCCAATTGTACATGCATATGAACAATTGGATTGACAATCATCAGAGTTTTTTTTTTAACAGAAACCTAATTGCAAAAGGTGGGCTAGCAGCTTTTTGTATCTCACGATCAAAATAATTGCTTCATAGTCCCGTTCCAAGAAATATATGGGTAGAAACAAAGATATAGAGACCCGCAATCTGCCAACCAGCAGTATCTCCTACACCTTCAGGTTTAGCACTTCCGCGTAAATTTTTCATAGTGGTACTACAACAGATCCTTAATCCCAAAATAAATGGTGTTGGCTGCCGTGAATCATCCTTTAGGACCGTCTTGGGTGGTCACACACCGCATATACGAAAAAATAGGAAAAAGAGAAGTGATAACACAGTTTTTTTTTAAAACTTTTTATAAATCATAGTGGCACTACCAGAAGGAAATTAAAACCAGGGATAAGCTGGTGACAAGAACATATAAACAAAGCTATAGCCTATAGTTGTATGCGTATATGAGGCTACAAAGATGATAATATTTTGAGTATGCTATATTGCTATGCCTCTTAAGACTTCGAGACTGCAGGGGTGAAGTCTAGTGGTTAAAACTTGGGTGCGACTCTCAAGGGTCTCATGTTCAAGCCTCTACAAGAGCAATCTTGTGGAGGTTATTTATGGTCTAAGAGTCTAAGACTATGCCTTCAAGGTTTCGAGCCGGATGTGACGTGGTATATGTGGTGTTATCACGATCACGAATACTCGGGGAGTGAAAAATGAAATTTTCCGATTTATAGCTATTTTTTTATTATATTTTTCTAATAAACCTTACTCCAATAATGAAAAATCATTTCTCTGCCACTGTATGTATGGGCTAAGACACTAGTTAATAAGTTGTTGGTGCGTTTGAAGTAAAGTGTCTTTTTGGATATGAAAAATTATATAGTAAGATTAAAACTGGGATACATAAGTAGAGAACAAGAAATTCAACATTAAAGCGAACTACCACTCTTGTAATCTTGTTGCAAAACCGTGATAGGTAGATCTAAAAGACCGGGCATTCTTAGTGATGCTGGATAGCAACAGAGATCTAGGTGGGTGGGTGATGTACAAAGGGGCTAGATATTGGTGGAGAGATGTTAAAGAGCAAGACAACGTAAGCAATGACAAACAGAGGGTGTTAAAGGACCCTTTCAAGATAGGGTGGGAAGATAGCTTGTGCGATTATCATATCATTTAAGGGATAGCCTAATAATAACAATTAGACACGTGTTGTTAAGGGACAAGATTGTCAGGGTAGCCAGCTTAAATGACAAATGCATGGGTCAGTGAACAAATTTTGTAAAGATCTTAGCAGATCCTTTTATGGTGCATCTCGGAAGAGAGAACATTCTGTTTAAACTCATGCCAAAAGAGAGAAGCTCGGGCTCACCTCAGGTGTTGACAGGAGCTCAGCATCTTGTTTATTAAGTCTTGAATGCAAAAGAACGAAATAAACTTTCCAAAAGAAGCCCACACTCATATGGGCAGGACAAAGTTCAATTCTGAGTGCTGCTAGCCTTGGCGTGAGATGCTCAACTGCTTGAGTATGCCTTTTTTGGGATTCTGACATCGGAAAATCTGCAGAACAAAGTAGCATAATCTTTACTTCAGTGCCCGATTATAATTTCAAATTGTAGTCTCAATCTTTAAGATATACTATTAAGAATACAAAGGGTATACAAAGAGAAGAGACTTGAGTCACAAACAATATAAAATAAACAATTAACCTCGTCAAAAATACATGAAAGGGATAATTAAAAGATCTGAATCTCCAATTGTGTTTGCGTACGTCAACTTTGGCTTAGGCCCTATTCTCTACACACTAAACCTGCTGGTTATGAATTTGTACGACGATGACAACAACAACACAAAAACAACATTATTACCCCAGTGCCTTGATGGCTCCCGAAAATTGTAGGGTAATGGGGGGTCGGATGTACGCAATCTTACACTTTTGTGGCAACACAAAGAGTGTTTCCGAATGACCCAAGATGGAAATTGTGTCTAGAACTGCAACGAAAGATTGCAACTTCACGATAGAAAGGAGAGCAGCCACTTTAGAGAAGACAATTACGTAAAAACTTAAAAATAGATAGCCATGATTAGCATCAAGAGTATAATACGCATAACTAAATTGCCACACACTTAATTTACAGAAGCACATTATCAAATTACGTGCAAGATTGAAAAAGTCCCATCTCATATTCTTGTGCCATTTGCCTCAAGTTTAGCAAGCTCTCTACATAAGAATTTAGCATTTATAGACATAACTTACGAGGTATTATCTGGTAATCAGACCTATGCTCCTTAGAGGCTCACATATTTCTTCAAGTGATGATTCTTTATCAAAGTTTACTTTATAGTTATTAAATCCATTAGAACTAAAATCTGTTAAAATACCACCTATTGTGATATGCCGCACATGTGAGTGTCTCACTTTGACAAAAGATGAGAACCGTAATCACTTAATAAACCAATAAGTTATTCCCCCTAGTAACAATTAGTTTTGAAATAGATCCTCCTCTGGATTTCTGAAGTTGAATCTCTTTACTTCCTGCAGGTGTGGGCGTGTGGCCCAGACTATTTCTTAACATTTGACAGGGTGCGAGAGATCATGGCTACAACCAGGGTTTAACATTAAACCTGGCCACTTATACAACACCACCACCACCACAACCTAAGCGGCTCAACGGCCACACTACTGCAAATCGCCATTACTTCCAAGGAGTGCAACCAATTTAGTGGACCATTTTACAAGACACAATAAATGCTTGGCAGGCATAAGCTCACCTATACTCACCATAGGTGTAAAACCAAATAGTGTCGATTTAATTACAAGTCTCACACACTCCTATTACAGGAATATCAAAGAAAAAATTCTGCAACCGAACTAACAGAAAAGGCGTCAAAAGAACAAATTGTAGCCCTAAATAAAATGTGATTGAAAGGATAGACTTTCTGGTTCTATATAATTCCCTTCTTCTTTTTGATTTAACTCATTGATAAATTCCAATCAATATAATAGAAGAATTATGAAACTCCAAATAGTACATAGGAACATCGCAAATGATGCTACTGCAACTAAACCCACTGTCTTTTCCTACAAACGGAGTTATTAAAACCGAAAAAAAAAAAAAAAAAAAAAAAAAAAAAAAGATAATTTTATCATTCATTTGAAGGAGCCTGGTTTTAAGAATTCTTCACCTATGCTTAAATTGACATAACCATCTCCACACATCGAACAAAAGGCATACGTCAATCCAATCATAATCTCCTCGCTCCTACTCTCTCTAGTACCTCGATAAAATAAGACAATAAAACTGTTGCATCCACCATGAGTCCATGACAACAATCTACAATCTATGATTCTATGTCAATTGTATACCCACTTCTACCAACAGTTACCAGTTACCAGTACTTCCACTTACGATTACACGTCTTTATCTCAAACTAATAACTACACAACAACAAAAACAGGTACATTATATCAAATGTCGCATCGAACCCTGATTGAATCCAAATTAACTACAAAATACTCCGAAAATTAAGAAGTTAATCTATCAACTGATCAACACTATCATATCTCCTTCCCAGATTGCAATGATAAATAATCAAAATTTCACATTATTTCTAACATAAACTTAGAACATTAAATTCAAATCAAGTTATTATACGAAACAATCAATTCATATTCATATCAATTGAGAAAACAATATACCATCGAAATCTTCATCATCATCAACAGGAAAATCGAGCCAAGTTTCAGGATGATGCGCAATATTCCCTGCAAATGTCAATACTTCATCCGTCAATCCAGCAACTTCTCTAATCCAATCATCGCCGCCATTTTCATCTTCATCTTCATCTTCAATAACAGTACGCAGCTCGCAATTCCTCGAAACCTCGCCATTTTCGTCATTCTCAAAATTCCTGAATTTCACATGATCGCGGCGGTACGATGAAGACGGCGATTGATCGTTTTCATCGAACTCCGCGTTTCCGGAATTCGATTCCCGCCGAGTCAACTCGGAGCTGACTCGGCGGTAACTCGGCGGAGGTAAAGGAGGAGGTGGAGGAGGAGCGAGGAAGTTCGCGACGCCCCATAGTTGACGAGTTAGGGATTCTTTGAAGACGGTGAGATCTTCCTTAACGCCGTCGGATTCTCTCTCCTCCGCCGCGTTTCCCGGCGGATTTCGCGGCGGATGTTGCGGTGGAGATTCGTCGTCGTCGTCGTCGATGCGGAGAGAGTTGGCGATTGAGCGAGCAAGCCATGACATTTAAGGTTTAATTTTGGGGGAAAATTGATTTGGAAAAAAAAAAGGGAAATGAAAAAGAGAAAAAGAGGGAAATTTAGATTCCAAGGAATTGGAGGTTCTGTTGTTGAGGTTGTTTATTGTTTGAAAAGAGAGATTTTTTGAATGTGTAAAAATAAGTAAAATAAGTAGGTTTTGCTTAAGACGGGTCGGATCTTACAACGGGTATTTTGTGAGAGGAAATGGGTTGAGGGGACAAGGTGGGCACCCCCATGTGCTCTCCACTCACCCTTGATGGGTATTTTGTGAGAGAATATGTTACTCGTCTTAAGCTTAAGAATTTAATAGCTTAAGCTTAAGACGGATACCTCCGTCTTAAATAAGAATTTGTGAAGTAAAATTGGGGACAAATTCTCATTTGTGACGGACACTATCCGTCGCAAGCTTAAGACGGATACCATATTCTCTCACAAAATACCCATCAAGGGTGAGTGGAGAAGCACATGGGGGGTGCCCACCTTGTCCCCTCTACCCATTTCCTCTCACAAAATACTCGTCGCAAGATCCGATCCGTCGCAAGCAAGACCTACTGAAAATTGGGTGTGGATTAGTTTGGGAGAGGGTGAAGGTCACATACAACATTATGATTATGATTATTATTGTCGGGCTATTCATTTTTGTTTTTGTTTTACGTGGGGTATTCCATTCAAAATTGCTATATCCCGCCCCTATATTACTCATCTCGCCCCCTAATTTCATTTCACTTTACAATTTTGCCCTTCTCACTAAAACATCTTTCTAAAATTTATTTTTTCCGTTAATTCGAAAATGAGTGACGGTAATAAATTTTTCGATTATCTTTATAATTCGTACAATAATTATGATAACGAACCTCGATTTGCAAACGATTGGAACGCGCAACGAGATAACATTTCGATTTACGAATTTCCGTCACATCATTCCCAATTCGTTTCTTTTTCCGAGTTTGCCCTTTTCTCTATATCGTCTTTCTAAATTTATTTTTTGTCGGTAAATCGAAAATGAGTGACGGTGATCTATTTTACAATTATTTTTTTTAATTCGTACAATAGTAAACGACACCAATTTCAAACAATTAAAATGTCGGACAACATTAACGTTTTAACGAACAATATTATTGTTTTAACGTTAGCTTTTATATATATTATTTACGGAAAATTCACGTGGTACCCTCTAACAATTTCATTTTTCACGTGGTACCCAACTTTTTATGTTTATGCACATTGTACCCATGAAGTTTAAATTTTTGGAAATCCGTGACCAAATATATAACCGCTGTTAAAAGTTGATGAAGTGGAAAAGTTAGTTGATGTTTATTGTTGGCATGCAAAACTATTTGCACATGGTACCCCTAAAGGCTTTTGCTTGGCACATGGTAACTTGAATGTTTAAAAAATAATAAAGTCCAACAGCTATATTATTGAACTAGCCGTTGGAGCCTTATGAGCATATATACTTGATGAATACCCATTAAACACACTCAAACATATATAAAATCAAACAAATTTAGTATGTCTTATGCAAGTTCATCTTCCAATGGAATTCAAGTGGAAAACAAAGCTTGTCCTAGATGCAATACAAGATCTCATATAAGGTCATCTGGACCTACTGCAGCAAACCCGTTCAAGCTATACCACAAATGTGATTCTTGTGGATGGTTTCAATGGTGCAAAGTTAAAAGTGAAGCAATAAACCAATCTAATGAAGTAGATGAAAGTCAAGAGATTTTAAACCAACAACTGGAGAAGATGGCACTACATATGAAGACAAAGATGAAGGAGCAACGCAAGATGATTGAAGAGTTGTCTAAATTTGTTCATTTAAGCATTAGAGTTGCATTCTTAATGTACATGTTTCTACTATATGTTGTGCTGAAAAACTAAAGAATGGAGACAATGTAATAAAATGCATGAGTTCCATTAGAAAAGTTGATTTATATATGCCAAAATATTACTTCTGCATAAACACTTTTGTTTACATATTGATCTTATTGTCCAAAATGTGCATAAACTGACTGTCAGCCCCAAAACATGGCTCCAAGAACTAACTTTTGTCCAAAAAAATACCCACCAACTGATTTTTGTCCAAAATATACTTAGCAGAATATGGACTTACTTACTTAAATTAAAACATACTTAATTAACTATAACATACCATAATCTATGTATGACTTGATGAAGCTCCATCTGCCTTCTTTTGTTTTGCCGTGAGACCACCTTGACAAGACCTTGCATTATGACCAGATGCTCCACAAATTGAGCAAGTAATGGTAGTTGACCTCTTGCCTTTCCTTTTCTTTGGATCATCTAGCTTTCTTTTTCTTTGTCTTGTTGGCCTTCCTACTCCCCTCTCTTGCACTGGTGGTAAAATTTCAGGAAACTGGAATGTTGGCCATTGCTCCTTATCAGGTAATGGGTGCATATGTTCTGCATAGGTGAGTCTATAACACTGACCAGTGTAATAACCATGCAAATAGTGGACTGGTTCCTCCTTATTAGCATATATGGCTCTACAAGCATGCTTACAAGGGATTCCTGTGACCTGCCATTCTCCACAGATGCAAGTGCCAGTCAATATGTTAACAGGGAATTTTGTGTACCCTTCATGCACCTCAAATTCACCACCACCACCTCTAATTACCCCATAGAGTCTAGAGTCTGCACAGTTGGCTTCAAGACAAGCATTTGCATATGGTGTTGGACCATTGCATTCCACCTTCTCACTCAAATCTGCCCGTTCAGCAAACTTTTCCATATAGTATGTTCTAATCCCTTCCATTAGTTCCATTACTGGTTTCTCCCTCAAGTCATTTATAAGGGCATTAAATGACTCCACAAAGTTTGAAGTGTTATGGTCACAAGCCACTTCAGAATCAAATTGGTGTTTAGACCATTGTTGTGGTACAGTTGACAAGTACTCTGCTGCTGCTGGTGACATCCTCCCTATCTTGTCCAACATCTTGTTATACACAAAAACAGATGTGGCATTGGCTGCAGACCAAAACAGGGTATGGTACAAAGGCCCAGGCCATTTTCCCTTAAAGTTTGTGTACAAGTGTTGCGCACAAATCCTCCTTGTGGCTTGTGGAAACTCTTTTTCCAAAGCTTTCTCAACACCCTTCATTCTATCACTGATGAATGTCCAGTCCCATTTCATACACCCTTGTTGTTGGAATGCAAGTTTCAAATTCCTAAAAAAATAAGACCATGTCTCAGTCTTCTCTTTTCCTACAATTGCATAAGCCACACAATAAAGATTGTTGTTGCTATCTAAACTCATGGCAGATAGTAACATTCCCTTATACCTCCCTTTTAGATGACACCCATCAACACCAATAATAGGCCTACAACCTCTTAGAAACCCTCTTACCCAAGCACTAAATGTGACAAACATCCCCTTGAAGTGAAAGACATTATCATTGTTAGGTGAATTCCAGGTAGTTAGTGCCCAAGATCCTGGATTGGTTGCTTTGATCATTTCTGCATAAGCTGGTAACAGGTTATAACTCTTTTCATGTGCTCCAAAAATAACCTCAGCAGCAACAACTCTCACTTTGTACAATGTTCTAGTACAAGCCTCAATACCATAATTAGTCATTAACCTCTGGGCCATGGATTTAACTGGCATATTAGGTTGTGCTTTAAGTTCAGACTCTAACTTCTTGACCATCCATATTGTTGTTGCCATAGGATTTTTTTTTAAGAAAAAACATTCTTTATGCTCACCCTCAATTTTCTTAATTGCCCATGTCATTTTATCAGGCAGCCTTGAACAATGAACCTTCCATGTGCATTTTTCACTACTGCACTCAGCAGTATACCTTTCCTTGTCAGACTTTGTAACAACAACACTGAAACCTTGTTGGATGCAATAATCAGAAAATACTGATAGCCAATCATCTTTTGACATAAACAACAACCATGGCTCAAGTGCCACTTCACCCCACCTCTGAGGTAAGTACATTCTGCCATTTTTATATGCCCTATCAAAATAATGGTGTTCAGCTTCTTCATTACAACCATCAACAGTTTTATCAAAAGGATGCACTTCTTTTTCCTTATCAACAATTCCATCATCTTCTATATGACAACCATCCACATTTTCAGTTTCTTCCTCATCCATGCTCACATCATTATCACTATTACCCTCATCACAGTCAGACCCCTCATTGTAGTCATCATCTGTGCTGTCATCTATGCTATCATAACTGTCATCCTTATCTATGTGTTCAGTCACCCTTAAATTTCTCCTTGGCCTCATATTAGTGGTTCCACATGTGTCCTTGCTCTTACTTTTTGAAGATGATGGAGGTATATACAGACCCTTCCTCTTAGCAGTAGTCTTAGGCATTTTCTTTTGTGATTGAATTGGTTTTCTAGAAAGATTTGGCATTGTATATTCAGTAGATTGTTGTGACATAAACCTGTCATTTGTGGGGCAGTTTTGTGAAAACTGGGTCTCATTTTGAGGATTTGAATTTGGGTTTGATGTTGTCTCAGGTGGATTTGTTGTGGGAATGTGTGGTTGTGTATTAGAAAAAGGATTTGGTGTTTTTTCATTAGCAGATTGTGTATTAGAATAAGGGTTTAGGTTGGATAACTCTTCAGACTCATAAACTCTCACAAATATGGTTTCATTTGTGTCCACATCAACAACAGGTACATCTATTGCCAATGGCTCTATTGTGATAGCTTCTAATTCTACTCTATTCCTTTGCTCTTCCTCTCTCTGTTTTCTTTCAGCCTCCTCCCTCTGTGCTCTTTTTAACTCCAACAACATCCCAAAGTGTCTTATAGGATTATTGGTTTCCTCAATCCAAACATGAATTGTATCTTGGCCAGTGAAATGATCAAACATACACAGCAAATCCACATCATTCTTAATGTATATCTTACACCCATTTTTGTAATACAAATCATATATAGCAGGAATAAGAACATTCTGCTTCATAGCTTCATCACTAATATCACTAATTAGATCTAATAATTGGACCAAATCAACATCATAAATGGCGCAATCAAAAGACTTGTCTTTGTAATGAAATTCCAACCATACAGCAGCCATCCTATGATTTATATCACAAAAAAATAAAACAAATAAACACTTCGACTTAACCAAAGTATGAGCCTAATTTCATACAAACAACCATTCTTTAATATATCAAAATAAACCACATGCATGCAATAAAAATACAGACTTCATGAAGTGATGAAGATAATATAGACATTAATAAATGAAAAATAAGGAAACTAACTAAAGCTCATACCTTTTTGATAATCTGATGAAGTGAATTGAAGGTGATAAATTACTTTAGTTTGCTAAAGATGAATTCATGAGATGAAGAAATTTAATTAAAGCATATTGTGATAAATTAGAGGTTTCGTTTGATTTAGGGTTTAGTAAATGAAAGAGTAATTTGGGGTAAGTATGTGTGAATTGGGGAAATAAGGAGTGGTAGGGCCAGAGTTACATGATATGGTATTTTTAGGCGCCAAATAAACATAAGTTAACAGCGTTAAGAGTGACCGTCAAAAATGATTATGGTGTACCAAAAATTTGAACTTCATGGATACAATGTGCATAAACATAAAAAGTTGGGTACCACGTGAAAAATGGAATTGTTAGAGGGTACCACGTGAATTTTCCGTATTATTTAACGATAATTAATTTCAACAATTAGCAATCATTTAAATTTTTACAAAAAAATGCCGATTAAAAACTGGAAAACTTCAATTGGCCATAACTTTGCGCTCGAGTGTCCGTTTTCGATGAATTTTTTTTTTCAAATCGCTTATCTCGACGAGGCGAACGCAATGGTAAAAACAAATTGTTTTCAATGGCCCATTCGTGTGAAACACACGAATTGGCCTGGGCCGATTCATGTGGTTTACACGAATGGGCCTAGGTCGGTTCGTGCAACTCACACGAGCTGGCCTAGGCCCATTCGTGTAAACCACATGAATCGGCCCAGGCCAATTCGTGTGTTTCACACGAATGGGCCATTGAAAACAATGTTTTTTTTACCATTGAATTCATCTCATTGAGATAAGCGATTTGAAAAAAAAATCATCGAAAACGGACAACCGAGCGCAAAGTTATGGCCGTTTGAAGTTTTTCCGTATTTAATCGGTATTTTTTTGATAGAAAGTCAAATGATTGTTATTAGTTAGCGTTTTTTATATTAATTATCGTTAAATAATATACAAAAATTAACGTTAAAACGATAATGTTGTTCGTTAACACGTTAATGTTGTTTAATATTTCAACTGTTTTGAAATTAACGTTAAGCGGTTTTATTTTTGAATCGGTTTTAAAATACGAATTTTAATTTAAAATAATAAAGGGGAAAGAAGTCAAAGAACAAAAGTTGTTGGTTCAAATAACAAAGGGCAAGAAAGTAATTCTAGGGGGCGGGATGACTAAAATGGGGGGCGGGATATAGCAAACCTCATTCCATTTCATCGTCATTGAGTCCACTTTGAGACTGACCCCAAATGTTCCTCTAACACTCTTAACCACCACCCACGACACCACCATTCCCTCCTCCCATCATGCCTCATGTTCCCCATTGCCGCCCACCACGTTTGTCGTCCCTCCCTCATCGCTTCCCCTTTACCCATGCCATCATATAACCACTGCCCGTCAACCAAAGTGAACCCTAATCCCAAACCCGTTAAAACTGTTTTAGACAATATTTTACCAACTAGGAGTACCCTTACTATGACGGCCATATGCAAATGGTACTCCTTCTTTTTCTACCTTAATACCCCGGAATTGGCCTTCAGCGTCATAAGGGATTATGTTCGAGGCAAACAAGTATGGGATCTTATTTTCCCCCCCTTACCTTTGTCGCCGTTGTTAATCTCACCATATGGCCCGGGTTTAACCTTAGGCTACTCTGTAACGATTGCTCTTATGTTTTTGCCTTCCGTGTGTGGCACATTTGGAAATAAGGAATGCTTGGGTGTTTCGAAATCTTGCGGCCTTACCCTTATGACCGCCAACTCTATCAAAACGCAAACTACCAACTTTCTCTTTAATTGATGATGTATGGTTGACAATGTTGTGTGAAAATACGCCAATGGCTGAAGTTGCGCTATCTGAGTTGCACTATTAAAACTACGCAAAAAAGGATGGTATTCTCCACACATTATCATCGCGCTAATATTATAAGAGATTGCAGTGTGTTGAAGGGTCTTTCGCAAGGCTGTGACATTATGCTCGAGGGAAGGTCCACAAATACTGCGACTGGCAAATTAGATAAGTAACACTAAGTCCTTTTAATTTTGGAGAGGTGGAAGATTTTTGTGAACCACCTAGTTGGATCAAGTCGTTTTATTGCATATACATATTACTAATCTGTTATAAGTTATAACCACCCATATGACCATATTCCTTCATTGATGTGTGTGATGTTGTTTTATTAATACTATTTTTAATTATTTTGTGGTATGCACTTATACTCTTGGCCAAGTTAATCTAATTGCTCTTTCCAATAAATAAAATATTTGGGTTATTAACCTTAATATTAGCGGTAAG
This sequence comes from Heliosperma pusillum, assembly GCA_022085475.1. Classification (NCBI taxonomy): domain Eukaryota; kingdom Viridiplantae; phylum Streptophyta; class Magnoliopsida; order Caryophyllales; family Caryophyllaceae; genus Heliosperma; species Heliosperma pusillum. The sequence continues at coordinate 105,589 of JAIUZE010000583.1, forward strand.
TATACCTTGTAAAAAAAAATCAAAATACAAACTTTTGATAATTGTAACACCCGCAAATGTACCCTATTTGTATTTTAAAAATATTATACGGATTCTTTTCAGCGTAATTTTAGATTTAGTCTAAAACTTAGTTTCCCGTATTTAATTTAGCAAATCTAAGTTCGTATTCGGATTTTACTCGAAATTCCGTGTGAGCTACGCCTGAAGGCGCTTTTGGGCTTTTTCCCCCATCTTTTTCCACTCACCTTATAACTCCCGTTAAACCCTAACTCCCTCATTCTTTTTCCACTTACTCCTTCTTCCTCAACAAGTAACCAAAACCTAAACTCCATCTTTGATCAAGCTCAAGATCATCACTACTCCTTCATTACTCAACCAAATCCTCTAATTTTCGTCATAATCTTCCCCTCTTATCGTCCTCTATCTTGTTTGGTAATAAAATTACCGTCTTTCTCATTTTTCAATTTATCTGTCTTTCTCAAAGGTGAATTATATTCATCTTTTGTTGTCTAATTGTAGGTGGAGACCTTCAAGACTTCGACAAAGATTACTACCTAGTAGAGGAGGACCTAGACGAAGATTGAAGACGCGAAAAGGTAACAGTTAAGGGTTACTCGATATCAATACGTGTTTTATATGCTTTAGTTGATGTTTACTAAATGTCTAGTGACATTTATTAGATACATAATAGCTTGATGTTAGTAAATGTGTTGGAATTGGATGTGTAGTTATGGAAATTGTGTTAGTTGATGATAGTTGATGTTTGTTGATGATTATTGGGTTAAAGAAGTGATTTTCGTGCATGTGTGGTCCCAGTCGGCCGACCGGCTGGGATGGTGGCTGACATTTTTGATGCATTTTGGTGTTATGTAGGTCTCAGCCGGCCGACCGGCTGCCGGTCAGCCGACCGGCTGAGACACCCCCCTCATTCCCTTTTCTTTTCTCAATACGCTTATGGTCCAGCCGGCAGCCGGTCCACTTGACCGGCTGGATCACCCTGTATTTTTAATGGTTTCATATGTTACTAAAGTACCAGCCGGGTAGCCGGCGGCCGGTCCACTTGACCGGCTGGTACACGCTGTAATCCTTCTTCATTTATTTTCTTATACATTCATTTATAATAGTTTGTATGGTTCGTTTATCGTATAAATTTACGTAATAGCATTAAATATTCATGTTTAGAATATATGATATTCCATTCGCTTATATCACATGTTTTGTGACGGTTTTTGATATGTCCCTCTTTGAGTCGGTTTTACATATGTTTTGATTTGAGCACTAATGGTTAATTGCTATGAACTCTCATTCCCCGGCTATACCTCCTCGCTCGTTAGACTGGAATGTCGGAACGAGGAGATATATCCCAAATGCTTGTATGCATGTTTTAGTGGAGATATGACGACGTTGTTGGGAGGCGAACGCTATGCGTTGATCGACTCGGCCGTCAAATGTCGTATCTTTGCAAGGTGGTGTCATTGCATGTAGCGTACCGCTTGTTTATGATGTTTGTGCTCTTTCCGCCTCTTTCGTAAAGGTTGACCGAATTTGGGGTACTCGGCTTCTGTGTTTGACCGAGTATTGGATGTGAAATGTTTATCGCATGTCGAATCGGAACATGTTTATTCTGAGAGTCTGGTCAGGTTTAGATTAGGACCGTATTATTATCGTCGTCCTACCGGGAGGAATTGAGTCTACATATACGAAATGTTAATCGTGTATGAGTTCAGGGAAATGTTTATCCCGTGGATGCGTATTGGTCATACTTGCTACGTACATGGCGATAGTGCGTGTCATTAACCGTGAGAGATGTTGTCACCGTATTCGTACGTTTGGATGGATGGTTATATGTTGATTGTTTGTGACTGTTGGATGACTTGGCGTGATTTATATGTCGAGTCTCAATCTTATCAAGTATATGCCGCTAACGGTGAGATGTGATAGGATATATCGCACACATATGCAAAGATAAATTTCCCTAGACACAAATAAATGTAGTACGAGGGGTCGAACACAAGGAGACGGGAATTTCGTTATGAAATGCTATGAATGGACTACTATCAAGTCGGTTTAACAGTTTGATTTGGAATGATGTTTAGCTAACTATGTTGCAAATCGATAATATTGAAAGAGTCTAGGGGAGTCGGGTCACTCATGCAAATACGTAAATGCTCATGTTAAACATAGGAATTCTTAATATTGTTAATTGTTTAGGCTAAAGACACCCATCTCTCGATATTAGTGTCAACCTTAGGTCGAGTCCTAGAGTACTTTCGTTATAACTAGAGTCGTCCTACTACATATGCTTAGTCTAATCTGATTCCGTGCCTCTCGACTTTTAGAATGAATTAACAAATTTAATCGATGCAATTGGCCAAATAACAAAGATTAACAAAACAATACAAGCATGTGATAGAAACAATTTAACAATATTAGTTCATCCTTATTTTAACATTTACAATTTACTAATTATGCATGACTTCCTTAATCCCTAGACAAATGAAACTACCCACTCATATTGATAATTAAACTAATATTATTTGATATAATAAACATGATGAATATGAAATTGTAAATGAAAATAACTTGTTAATAAAATATACTACACTAAGTGAATGAAAACGAATGTAGATAACAATGAAACTATGATTAACTAAAAACTAAGATTAACTAAATGATTCGTAAGGTAAATGACGGAAATGAATACTAACATAAAACTAAAATTAGGATTACCGCAATAGAGCAATACAACTCGGAAATGAAGAATGAATAACCCAAGTGGTTGAATGGAAAGATTGCAATATAACTTCAAAATGTAACCAAATGTTTGACAAAGTAATAACTAAAAGTTTAGCTAATTATAAAACTTAGAAAAAACTTGTGTGCTAAAGCTATGAAAGATATGATGAAAGATAAGTGAAAAGATGATAAAAGATATCCCCAAGTGTCGAAGTCTCTCTCCTTTATATAGGGAGAGGGGACGTGAAACGGTTGAGTCACAGAAGCCAAACCCCGATCGGGGTTCCCAGGCCCCGATCGGGGCCTCTTTGATCCGGGTGCTTTGTCTTAATTCCTCCATTTAATGCTTAAAAAATCCTAAGCTATGCCTTTAAACACCTTAATTCTCCGGTTAATTGCATAGTTTAGGGTTTCCTTGAGCATCTTAAAGAGTATCCTATGCTTGAGTTTTTGGACTCTTTGTTTTTGGCTTCATTTTTTGTTTTCTTTCATTTTCATTTCAATCCATTTGACAAATCTTCATGCTTGGCTTGTCTTTTTGCTTTCATGGTCCATATTAGCTTGTTTGACTTTGGTGCTTGCTAATTGTGTTAGGAAAAAGCCTATAAATACTTAGATTCCTACAAAACATAGCAAAAACGAGCAATGCACCTCGAACACGTAATTAGCTCATAAAAATACTAAACAAAGTATAGTAATAATGTAAAATCGAGCTAGATTAGGGAGTAAAATCATATAAAAACTAGACATATCAAGATGCAAGCCCTAGTAAGTATATGGTTGCCTAAGGGTGTCTTCCCCGAGTATGTCTATAATCGGATGCTTACAGTTTTGTACCTCATACGCCTATATCTTTATATATATTGAAATGCGTATTTATCCTTCTCGTAATTCACATGTATATATATATATATATATATATATATATATATGTGTGCATGCTTCTACTTTGTATTACCGTTTATGTATGTTATTTGTGATATGGCTGGGAGAACCCGGAGGTACTCCCCAATGACTATTGCGTTCATATTTTCATGGATGAACAGGTTGCTTGGATGGATTTTGCTTGTCTTTTTGGGTTCGGGTGTGAGCTAGCGGGCGTTGGCTTCGACGATTCACCCGTAGACGTTTCTTAGCTAGTTTTGCTAAACAACTTTGATATTTGATAACGTTTTGAGAGACTACGTCTCTTTGTAGTATATTATACTTTGGTTTGTATTTATTTGACATTCCTCGTACTTTTCTTTGGCATGTAAAAAGTTTCAAAAATATCGTATTTTCCAGCTATATAAATTGCATGCTTGTTATGTTTTATTTCCGCTATCGCGAGGGTTGTCACATAATAATAATCCGTATATAATTATATCGCAAATTCTTATTTCAGACGGACTATTTCGTACGGAAAATAGCAGGTTATATTGCCACTTTTTGGTAAAATATAACCATAGTTTATAGCAATTTGTCTTTAATAACGGCTATATCTAACTGTAAAATGGTTACAAAATCTCATCTTATTGTTTCAAACCAAAATAGTTCGATGAAATATACAAGTACCCCGAAAAAAATCCGTATATAACTAGTTATCCAGGAAGTAAAAAAAAAAGAAAATGATCTCCGACCTGGTAGGTTAATTTGACTCCGGAACTCCGAGTCTGAATTCTGAAACTCCAAATTCAGGACTGCTTCTCGAGTTTTCTACTTCTCTTCGATTTTGTTTTGTCCGCCATTAAAGCTCAGAAGCTACTCCTCTCAATTATCCAAACTTTGATTCATTAATTTAATTACTTACTTATCATCGATTATATTTATGTGTTCATCCAATTGAAAATCATTTTACCCTCTTTCTCGATTCCACTCGTTTCAGCACCGACCTAATTCATGTACGTATCTATTTTCTCTTTATTTTCCTTCTGTTTTCGTCTTTCTATACTACTTTAATTCCATTATTTTCGTTTCCATGAGAAAATTTGAATTATGGATTTAGGAAATTAAATCATTAGAATTGAATTTTGAAGTTTGGGAATTGCAAATTGTAAATTGTCTTTTCAACTGTGAATTTGAAAGGAATTTGAATAAATATGCTTGTTTGTTTCTGAAATTTGAGTATATACTCCAATGTTTTACCTCATTTGTTAGGGTTTAATCAATGGCGTTACTTTATCGACAAACATTGTATTTACGTTATATGATTAGAGTAATTAGACGGTGTTTGGAAGCGTGGGATTGATTTCGTACTCGGGATTTTAATTTTAGAAATTAAAATTTACTAATTCAAAATGCCAAGCTCAATTTCATGAACGTGTTTGGAGATTATGTGGAATTGAATCCCGAATTTCAGTTCCTCAATGATGTTTGGTAAAACTCATGGAATTGGAATTAGTATTGTGTCGGGTCTGGGTGGGTCGAGATCACCAGACCTATTCGACAAGTCTATGTGAAATGACTAATTTGGAGTATGAATTTGAGAGCCCCATATGTTAACTAGGTTGGAATTGAAAAGGAATTGTGCCCAATTCCAAATCCAAATCCAAATTCCGAGTTTCCAGATGCTTAAAATGTCTCAATCACAGAATTCAATTACATTTGGTTCCCACAGACGTATTTTGGATTTTTAGTTGATAAAAAATCCCATATTGGTTCTTGTTTCTGTTAATTCAATAAGTATAAAATTTGAAATAATCAACGATTTAATCAGGCTAAAGTTGGAATCTTGGAATTGGAATTTTAATATTCTATAAGTTGGTTACGTGAGTTGCTGCAGTGGTAATCTTTGATGTTGTCTGACAACAACAACCACTGTTTTCAAATAACCCAAGATGAAAATTGCATCGAAAAGTCGAAAACTACATCGAATGACTAGTACTTCACAATAGAAAGAAGCGTAGTCACTTTAATGAGCCATTTTGGTGTTGTCTGACCCGTGAACTAATTTTATAGGTTGTTGCTAAAATCGGATGGGGACATCATTAGTCGACTATGTACGAAATATTTGGCCTTTTTCATATCTCATAGTCGATGACTTGAAACTATCAGATAGGATAGTGAGGAGACTTTCCCTTCCTGAAAGTACCAAGCAATTCATTTTTGCCATTAATGAGCCGTCAAATGGGGGGATTGTATACATCCTTTGTGCTCAAAATTTGTCTTCAAGATCGGCTAGAGATGTAGAGTATCTAATAAAGGAAGTGCGACCTGATGCAGTCGTTGCCTTAGTTGGCCATAACATACTGTCGGATATTCAAGAACATGAATTGATAGAAAGCAGGGATGCTGTTGTTCCGACTTCAGCATTTGGAGTTTTGACAAGGTGTTTTATAGACAAATCAAATAAAGACAAATATGAAAATTTAGCTGGGAACTTGGTCCTTAAGGAGATTTTTGATGTTGGTTTCTACGGCCACTTTTTTGTAGCCAAGCGGTTGGCAGAGGACATTGGATGTTCTTTCTCTGTACTCGAATCTCCCTTTATCAAGTCAGATGGAGATGAAGTTGATCCATCTTCCGAGACTACTACAGCCAGTAATATACTTCAAACATTGGCAATGCAGTCAGCCGGTTTAGTCCCACGTAATTTTGGTCCAGCAGTTTGCAACTCTCGCAGATTTCTCATTGCCAGTGATGTCCAGTCACAGATGGTTAATTTAGTATGTCCATCATTAGCCTCGTCATTGACAAAGTTGACTCCTGCAGGCTCTTCAGTTGAGACAGACCTGGACTTACACCAGTCGAGATGCAACTATTGCCCCCCATCTTTTGCACAATCCGTTTATCCACTGCTCATGGATCTTCATGATATTTTTGCTGATATTCCATCTATGGGCCGTGCTCTCGCTTATGCACAGAAAATGTTTCTTGATGTCGGTAAAGGAGATAATATAAACACTGATATATTGTCTGAAATTTATACCTTCCAAATAGCAGTTGAGGGCCTGAGAATTGCCTTGAATAATGCTGGAAGACTCCCTATGCAAAAATTAAGCAACCCTAGGTCTGGGAATATCGATTTTCATGGTCTATCAATTGAGGAAAAATCGCACTGTCTTCTGGCCCAAGCCCTTCAAAGCCGAGCTAAGCAATCCAAGACAGTAGTGGCGGTAGTGGACGCGGGCAGCTTAGCTGGTCTAAGAAAGTTCTGGAACACCCCCATTCCTGAAGAAGTCAACAATATGGTTGAAGAACTCATGGTCTCCCAAGGTTTTGCTACAGACTGTGATGGCGAAAAGAAATGGCGATTGTCAGCTAAACCAGCTGTAGCTGTTGGTGCAGGTGCTACTGCTGTTCTTGGTGCATCTTCACTTTCCAAAGTTGTTCCTGTGTCAACTGTAGTAAAGGTGGTTACGATGAACGTTCCGACATCTTTAAAGCTTTTCGTTACGCACACATATAAAGTAACCGGCTTTGTACTTAGTAAGATCCTTGGTCCTTCAAAAGTTATGGCTCCAGGCTTTGCCGGGTCTGGGGCAAAAGCGTCCAGCATTTTTAAGGCAGCAGCTTCAGCTGAGAAAATACGGGTAGTCACTCATAGTGTCATAGCATCTGCCGAGAAAACCAGTTTTTCTGCCATGCGAACTGCATTCTATGAGATCATGAGGAAGGGGCGTATTCAACCAATTGGGTTTATGCCATGGGCCACCTTTGGGTTTAGCATTGCAACCTGTGGAGGATTGCTCGTGTGTGGAGATGGAATTGAGTGTGCTGCTGAATCTCTTCCCGAAGCACCTTCAATTGCTTGTCTTGGTCGTGGTATCCAGAATTTGCAGCTAACTTCTCTTGCTGCCAGACAGTCACGCGGACACAAGATTCAAACGGCTATTGAATCGCTGATGTACAGATTCAAAAACAAAATATGAAGGTCAAGTGAAGTAAGAATCTCTGGCTTTTCTTTTTATATCTGATTGGCATATTGATAAGCGGCCGGGTTGCCGCTTCATAGTTAATCCTTCACATGATCTGATTATTAAAACTCAGACACACATACATTATCATTGAGACTTGAGAGGGTGGGTCTAGGTCATGGTATAAAATTTCAGTATCGGTGGTCGCGGATGAATCCGGTAATTCTCTTTGATTTCGCGGGCGACATCTCTCATCGGTAAAGTGAAAAACCGATACAACTCGTTGATACAATACATCTCGACCGTGATTTTCAACCATGGTCTAGATTTGGATTGAAAGCAGTGATTAGTCTAGTTTCCTACTGCGAGAAGTTTTGGTTGCCTTCATCAGATCAATAATCTTAATTAATTATTACTTTAACTTATGTCCACTTCATTCTCCTAACATGCAAATGCGTTTTTTTTATTTTAGTTCTAGCACTTCTATGGATGTGTATCTGCCTCATTTGTTCTTTGAGGAATTCTCAAGATACTTGAAAATAAACACCAAAACATGTTAAAGTCGGTGCTGCAGAAAGCCTGTTGATTCTCACCTTGGTTTAGTGGTACGGTATACTTTGGTTCCATGATGGTATCACTGTATCAGGATATTGTTTTGACATGGGCAAAACAATGAAATAGTTTGGAATGTTGGTAGTTTTTCCGTTGCATGAGGTCTACTGGTTATGGCATCTCGATTACATCTTGTAAGCATACAGAATTACAGATTTACTGTTTTAGGATCAATGCAAATATTTTTCCCTGTAGGTGTATTTATTTTGCACCTTCATTGGTCCCTTTGTTTCCTGCGTGCTTTATCGTCTGTTGGTCACCTATGGCCGTGGCTGTTTATATTGCGTCTAATCTTTTTAACCCAGGTTGTGTACCTTATATCACTAGGGCTGCGTGCCCTAGTGAATGTTCAATGGTTGTATGCTGCCTGTATAAATGTTCAACTTATGAAATATTGGTAATGTCATCAACTTTACAAGTGAAGCGTCTCTTTCTCATCTTGTTTCCCATTGTCTCCATCACCGTAACGGGACTGAAGATTGCTTCTTTTCTGTTTGGTAGATTTATTTGGCTCTCTTAAGACGGATAGTGCTCGTCTTAAGCAAGACTTACTGTATTTATATATTGCTTCCTTGCCTTGTTGCATCGTGGCTTGAGGGAGAGATGTTAAAATGAGTATATGCAACTGATGTATTGCCATCAGATTCGGCCCATAATTAGGCTAACTGGTCAAATCAATCATCTATATCATACTTCCTCTATTCCAATCATTTCTATACGACCAAAATTTGTAACAGCAGATTTTGTATTGCAAAGTAAATGTAACACAAAATAAGAGACAAAATAATTTTTATTAATATCAGAAAGTTATGTGTACAATCTCTAATGTATCCTCTGATTCTAATATGCCGTAAAGAGTACGTGTATGCTATCTGTAGAAGAAGCGCGACGTATGTTTGAATGACACCTGTAGAGGTTGTATGCACTCTGTAGGAGGTGTCGATTTGTATTCTGGAGAGGGTCGCAGGGACTTGTTCTCTCTTGAATGTTGTAGTTTGAATGTCTTGGGCAGGCGGCACAGTTTTGGTGTGCTTGTTGACTGCTTGCAGAGGTGTCTTGTAGAGGGAATTTATAGAGCTTTTCTTCTCTCTAGAATTTCTCTCTCTATGTTTTCTCTGGTTATGATTTCTTCTCCATTCTCCTTGACCTCTTCCACTGTGATGTGCTGAGAAGATGTAGTAGTCCCTCTTCTAAGAGCACCAATTTTCACAGGTGCGTCAGGAGACTTATATCCAAGCCCAGCCTTTGTCACCATGAAGCTCCCCTCTTGTTTGAATAAATCATGTTGTGTTTTATTAAGGCCATATGGCTCTACCTCTATAACATTCCCGAGAGTAGTTGGTTTTGTAAAGTCGTACCCAGCCTTTGCTAACAGCTTGTAAGCATTAGAATCAAAAATCCCCCTGCTTTTCTCTCCCGAGGACTGGCCAGATGAACATACAAAACCACTTGGTGGAGGTTTCACAATTTTTGTTTGAGATGAAGTTGGAAGAGGTATGATGACTTTTGCCACCCATTCCTGCTTGACCACCTGACTTATCTTTTTATCCTTAGGCTCTGTCTTTGATGCTGGACACTCTGCGAAAGGACTCTCCCCATCTTTGCGGCGAGACTTCGGGATATAACGCAATACTGGTGGTGTATTCTTATGCGGCAACTCTTGCTTCTTAGGCGGTGCAACATGAGGAATTGCCTTGCTAGCCGTGTTAACTTTTAGCTCAATACCATCTTCTTCTAAAGGATTTGGAACTGCATCTTCTTTGATAATGTTCGATTTTAGCTTACCTCCTTTTCCAGTTGAAGAGATGGTGGTTGGCATGAACTCACTTGGCGCACCATGCTCGTCGAAGAATTTTGCATCTGCGAAGAATGCGTCAACTTTGGAGAAAGGTTTGGAATCTCCGTCTATTTTTCTCTCACCACCACGATAATACTTCAGACATTGGTGGAGTGTTGAGGCAATAACCCCATTTTCGTGTTTCCAAGGTCGTCCCAGTAACAACTTAAATGATGTCTTAGCTTCAATAACATGGAACAGTGTTTCAGAAGAAAGATCACCCATGCTTAGATTTACTCGGATCATACCAATCGCCTTTTCTCCATTCAAGTTGAAGCCATGAATGACTGTTCGACTGCTGGAGAGTTCTTCTGTCGTGATCCCCAATTCCTTCATTGTGGCTTTTGGCATGAGATTGACTCCTGAACCTCCATTTATCAAGATACGATTGACTTTGTATCCTCGAATGTACCCTGACACATAAAGTGGCCTATTGTGAGGCTTGGACCCAAGAAGTAAATCCTCATCTGAGAAGCTCAAGGCCGCGTTGCATGAGACACATCCAGCCGAAAGTTCGATTAGCTCAACCTTATCTTTCATCTTGCCTGCTTACAATTCTGGTTTCTCCAACCCTTGAAGTATCAACTGACGCTTCTCTTTGGGTAGATGAAAAATTTCTTTCCACCCCATGTTTGAAGGAAGGGCATCAAGAGCTGCTGCTACTTCATTGTCCTTTTGAAGATGAGATTGTTGTGACGATGGCACATCATCTGTATCTCTCTCCTTTGTTTTTCCTTCATTATCACCATCTTCAGTAGTTGAGATGGTGCACACGGTAACGTTGTTTAAGAAATTATGTGGGAAGAACTCTTCTAGAGTAACTTGACTTAATGGTTCTTGCTCCAGCAGATCGATAGGCATGACATGTGGTTTGATTATTGCTTTAGATTTCTTTTTCTCTTTGGATTTGCGAGGCTTTGTCTTCTTTGATTGCCTTTTTCGGTGATTGATAGGTTGCGCTGCTTGCTTTGTTTGTTTCCTTGGCTTCCTGCGCGTGACCACAGTCCATCTTTCACCATCATCTTCATCCTTCTTATCCTCTTTATCACCCTGAGGAGCTAAGTTTCCTTTTAATGCCAGAGGAGAGGGTGACGATAATGACATGTTGATCCATAATGCCACAGGCTCCAGGCTTCCAAACTGTAACATCTGCACGGACCATCCTTGATTCACAGTTGGCTTCTCAGGTTGGTCCAAGACTGCAGTAGTTTGATTTGTAGCTACTGTTTCATCTAAGTCCAGGATGATCTTCCCATCTCTGGAGAGCTGCATGATCCTCTCCTTTAGTGTTATACATTTTTCAATGGGATGACTCACAAGTCTGTGGTAGCGACAATAGTTAGGGTCGCTTGTCTTGTTAGCTTGCTCGGGTCGCTTGGACTCTGGCAGTTGCAAAACCGTTTTTTCTAGGAGATCATCTAGCATCCCTGACAAGTCTGAGTCAGGAAATGGATACTTCTTTGCTTGCAACTCCTTTAGGGTAGGCTTATCCCGTTGGTAGTTGTGAGAGAACGACTCCTTCTTCTTTTCGTACTTGGGCATTGATGAAATTTTGACAGGCGCGCTGGTCTCAACGACCATTGCCTCTTTGGTTGTTGACTTAGAGCCCTTATCAAATTTCTTGAACTCCTTCTTTTCAGCTGGTGCCTTGGAAGGCGTTGATCGAGCTTTCTCGCGTCCTTTGACTGTGATTTCCATGTCATGGGCGCGAGTCGCCAACTCTTGAAAGCTTCTTGGTTTGATCCCTTTCAGGATGTAAAAAAGGTCCCAATTCATGCCGTTGATACACATTTCAACAGCTGATGTCTCACTTAGGCGATCTTTGCACTCCAGACTTAGCGCGCGCCATCTGTTGATGTAGTCGACGACAGGTTCATCTTCCCACTGAGTTGTGTTTGTCAACTCACTCATACTGACGATGCGCCTGGTACTGTAGAATCTATTAAGGAATTCATCTTCCATGCGACCCCAGCTGTCAATTGACTCAGAGTCCAGAACCGTGTACCAGTCGAACGCGATCCCTTTAAGTGAACGCACAAACTGCTTCACTAGACGATCACCCTCAGTCCCAGCATTGTTACATGTCTCGACGAAGTGGGCGATGTGTTGCTTTGGATTCCCCTTCCCGTCGAACTGTTGAAACTTTGGAGGTTGATAGCCAGAAGGCATGCGCAAGTTGTCAATCCTCTTAGTATAAGGCTTGATGTAGCGTCCACTTCTAGTTGAGTTATCACCTAGTTGACTTTTGATTGTTTGGGCTATCAATTCTTGTAGCTTCTTTTCAGTGAAGGCGTCAATCTCATTTTTAGGCTTTTCACTATCATCCTCGTCATCATCCTTGTCGCTGTCACTGGGCTTGTCAGTGTCGCTATGATTGTTGTGACCCCTCTTGTCACGAAGCTCCACAACTTCCTTCTGGAGGTCATCAATCTTCTTATTCTTTTCTTCATTATCCTTCATCATCTTTTTTATGAGCTCATTCATGGTTTTAACCTGCTCCTCGAGATTAGAGCTGCCTTCTACCACCATGACTGAAGCGCTTGTAAGAGTAGAAGCCTTCATCTTCTTTGGCGACGCCTTGGGTGTGCGAGGAGATGCCTTGTCGACGACCTTAGCACTTTTAGCCTCTTCAATTGAAGGAGTAGAGGAAGCAAGGAGAGCTGTTGCAGCAGCAGCTATAGAGGCGACATAGAACTTGCGCGGCCTTGTAGGGACGCGTGCAGAGCGTAGGCTGGTAGCAGCAGCGTTTATAGAAGCCTTCTTTGCCATTTCTCTAGTACAGATGCCGACTGATTGTGCAACTGGAGAGGTAGCAGCAGTAGGAGTACCCTGCAGGGTAGCTGCGTAGGTCTTCTTGGAGGCGCTGGAGGAGATGTTTTGCTGGGAAGACATCTTCTTGCAGTTGTAGATTTTATTGATACGGCAGTAGAGATGAGAGGTAGAGATTTTCACGTCGGGTTCACCAAAATTTGTATATTTGAATCTAGTGTATAGAATTGATTGGAATGAAGGAAGTATAAAATTGACTGTCTGTGACACCCTCAAATTTGCGGAAAGAAAAAAAATTATTTAAATACATAAAAGATAATAAAACATATACGAAGGTGTCATAAAATAAAAGGGTCATTACAATACGGAAATAATATTCTACAAAAGAAATATACAAGACGGGAGACATATCTCCCGTATAAATACGGAAATAAAAGAGTGTATAATAATATACAAACTATGAACCGAATATAGGTCCAATGTAAATACTTCGCTCGCTAGCTCGTCAATGTACCCCAAATATGCATTCACCACCTGTTCGACCGCATTAAATATAAACACGGAAGCCACAGTCAGTGGGGAGTAACTCCGAGTCCTCCCAGCCACGAAATGTCAAGTTTAATAAACCATGAATAACATAAAAGCAATGTATATGAACAATACAAAACTTTAACATATATGATATGCTTTTCATGTTATGAAACAGATAACTAACAAATAACCTAGCATGTGAAAGCTATCATGTGAAACCGATAATAAACTATAACTCGAGGTAGGGAAGATGGTATGCTAGCTCAGAGGTTCCATGACTCAGAAGAAACATGGCCATGATACACTCAAACCCTAATCTCAAAACGGTAATCATGTGAATAGTTAACAAACGTAATCAAACTCTATCAATGCCTAGCCGGCTTGCATCTCACCTTCTAGAACCATCGAATCATACAAACATGAAGACCAATACGTCTAGAAACAGGCACAAGTTCTTAGCACAGTCAATAGTCGACTTCCGTAACTCGAGTCTATACCACAAGGTAGGAAAACATCCTAGCCCTAGACTGATCAGACCTAGCGACAACAGCTAACCCATTCCCTGTCTCATTACATAACCGTACATGAGAAACTCTGCTAGGCGACCCCCTAAGCAGAGATGGCTAGTACTTAAGCTGGCTCCCTTCCCCAAAGCGGAAACTCTTAGGATGCCATGCCCCCGGCTTGGTATCAAAAGGCCCAAGCCAGTGACACAAAAGCTATCAAGCAGTGAACTATATACTCGTTAAAGATAGTAAGGCCTATCGAGGTCATGGTCCAAGATACTCATTTAGAATTAGAATGGTCAAGACGCCATATACTCATAATTCTCTATGGGTACTTAGTCAACACGACACCAACCATACAATAAAACAGTCACGGGAAAAACATCCTATCATGTGACTACTGCATTACCAAATCATATTCAAATATAGACTAGCCTCATATCTACTAAGGCTAATTCATTAATTAAATACAACCTTGCTTGAAGACAAATCCCCGACCCGAGTCCCGCGACGGGTCATCAGTCAAAACGGGGCTGAATAGATCTTAGTTTGACCAAACCCGTTTGGTCAAACCGGCTAGAAACAGAGTCTTAGTCATCTCGGCTTGAACAAGAATCATCATATTCAATTCATGTTATTTATTCCAACTTCTAACATGTGAATAATTAAAATCATACAAAACCCGCTTGACTTAAAAGATATCACTTTAAACTATGATCTCGTCTTATAATTTCTAACATGTGAGAAATAATAATTTTATGAAAAAGACTTTTAATTAAATAATTTACTTATTAAAATTTCCCACTTGCTAAATATTACAAAACACGATAAAAATAACGATAACTCAAAAACCGTCACAAGTCTAAGGAAGGGGACCCACGGGCTGATTTGGGCCGACTTGACACGGGCCTGGACTGAGCCCCACGGCCTGGTTTGGGCCTGTTTTGGGCTGTTTTGTCGATTTTACTAAAATCGTTTCCTAATATTTTCCCGCATGCATAACATATTTAAAACCCGTCAAAACAACAACAAAACAATCAAACATCGACACAACCCAAAGACCAAAACCCGGACCCACCATGGACCAACCCAGACCGGTCTGGACCGGGCCTGAACCGGCCTGAACCGGCTGGTTTGGGTCCAGTTTTCCAGCCATTTTCCCACGGTTCAAACAACCCCAATTCCAAATAAATTCTAACATGTTTTAATTAACAACATCCATTTTTAAACATCCAATTCAACCATCAATCATACCAAAAATCATGATTATGACAAATCATAAAAATATGTCAAGAACACTAAACTTGTTATAAATTCATACAACATGATAAAAACAACTACTTATCATGTTACTACCAAAAATCCATAAATAACAACAACATGAACAAAAACTAAAAGTATGAACCAAAAACAAAAGAAACAAAAGCTATGTAACATTAAATCGTCAAGTAACTCGGAATCGTTACCTTAGCTAGCAAGATCAATTAGCACCAAAATAAGAAGTATAAAATAAGAAACCCTCCTACTAATCTTCACCCAAAATATACGAGTCTCCAAACTCGTCTTCAAAATCTTCCCCTATAAGAAATGACAAGAAAACATTATTAGAACTTAAACTTGATTTTCCATAAATTAAATGTTGAAAACGATTTTGACGGAATTGAAAATAAACCGTACTAGAAGATGGAGAGCGAGGAGGAGATTCTAGAAATATAAGTTAGGACGGATTTAGATAAGAAATGAAGGTTTTATGAGGATTTTGCTCAAGAACGACGAAGAACGAATGAAGAACGACGAAGAACGTTCAAGAACGATGAAGAACGATTAATTTGATCTTAAGTTGATTTGTTGGAAAATGAAAAGTTGTTAGTGAGTAATGAAAAGAAAGAAAATATCAAGGCTTAAGAGGGGAAAAAGAGACGGGTGATTTGGAAAGGAATCGGGTCTGTTTTTACGCGATTTGCGGAGTTTCAGTTGACAGACCGATAAAGTTACAAATATCTTAGATATTTTTATTAGTTTAATCATATTAATTAAAAGATCTAATATGAGTGGAAAAAAAATGACATGGGGCGTATGACTCATGTCAAAGTCGGGTTTCGGGACTTAAGTTGACCCGGGAATAGTTAAATGACGTTTGGGGTTAAATCATAAAAGTTATTCTTTAATTCCGAATAAATTCAAAATAATTATATTAAATTATCATAAATTCAAATAAATCTTAATAAAAATAAATTAAATTTATTATTTTTCAAAATAAAATTGCGGTCTTTAAAATTACGAGGTGAGTCGGAAAAAGTCAACGAAAGTCAAAGTCGACTTAAAAGTCAAGAAAAGTCAAGATGACTTAAAAGTCAAGAAAAGTTAATGACGACTGAAAAGTCAAGAAAAGTAAATGACGACTTAAAAAGTCAAGAAAAGTCAAAGACGACTTAAAAGTCAAGAAAAGTCAAAGACGACTTAAAAACGGGATTCTCATGGAATCTCCCAGAAATTCCAAATACGAACTCGGAATTTCAAAATACGACTCGAAACAATAAATTCTATATTAAAAAAAACTTAACCTTGCTGAAAAATATCCTTAAGAAATTTTACTAGAAAATTGGGTACTTTTCGGGTTGTTACATGGCACCTCTATTATCACAATAGATGGTGATCGGGTCATTCGAACTAGGAACTATGGCAAGTCCTTGTAAGAATTGACGCATCCATATAGCTTCCTTTGCAGCCTCTGAAGCGGCATAGTACTCGGACTCAGTCGTAGAATCTGCTATAACACTCTGCTTGGAGCTTTTCCAGCTGACCGCAACGCCATTAAGAGTAAATACGAATCCAGACTGAGATTTCGAGTCATCCCGATCCGTTTGGAAGCTAGCATCTGCGTAACAGGTTGCGCAAAGCTCAGTCTCTCCTCCATAAGTCAATACACAATCCTTAGTCCTCCGTAGGTACTTAAGGATATTTTTAACAGCCATCCAGTGTGTTTCACCTGGATTGCCTTGGTACCGACTAGTCATACTCAAAGCATATGCCACGTCTGGACGTGTGCATATCATGGCATACATGATCGATCCTATAGCTGATGCATAAGGAATTCGACTCATGCGCTCGACCTCTTCAGATGTCTTGGGTGCCTAAGCTTTACTCAAATGCATCCCGGACGTCATTGGAAGATACCCCTTCTTGGAGTTGGTCATGCTGAACCTCTCAAGAATCTTATCTATATAAGACTCCTGACTCAGTGATAACATCTGTCGTGATTTATCTCTGTAGATACGGATTCCCAATATGCGCTGTGCCTCGCCCAGATCTTTCATCTGGAAATAGTTCTTTAACCATACCTTAACCGAAGATAAGAGAGGAATATCATTCCCTATCAAGAGTATGTCATCGACATACAATATCAAGAAAACGATTTTACTCCCACTCGACTTGACATATAAGCATGGTTCCTCAACCGATTGAGTGAAACCATTCTCTTTTATGACTTGGTCGAAACGATGATTCCAACTCCGAGAAGCTTGCTTAAGTCCATAAATGGAACGCTTAAGCTTGCACACTTTCTTAGGATTTTTAGGGTCTATGAAACCTTCGGGTTGTACCATGTACAACTCCTCCTCCAAATAACCGTTTAAGAAGGCAGTTTTCACATCCATCTGCCAAATTTCATAGTCATGAAAAGCGGCAATCGCTAAGATTATCCGAATGGAACGCAGCATGACTACGGGTGCAAAAATTTCATCATAATGCAATCCTTGCACTTGAGTGAAACCTTTTGCCACTAGTCGTGCCTTATAGGTATCTGGTTGTCCCTCTACAGAATGCGTTATCTTGTAAAGTCATTTGGACTGAAGAGGCCGAACTTTATCAGGCAAATCAACTAGATCCCATACGTCATTCTCATACATACAGTCCATCTCGGATTGCATGGCCTCAAGCCATAGCTTTGCGTCGGAACAGGTCATGGCTCCTTTATAGGTAGCGGGTTCGTTACTCTCTAGGAGCAAAACATCGTCTCTATCGTTCTCCTCGACCATACCAATGTATCTGTCTGGAGGTATGGAGACTCTACCCGACCTTCTAGGTTGCTCAGGAATATTAACCGCAGCAGAAGATGAAGAAACATCTTCCTCCAGCGGTTGCTCGGTTGTTGGTTCTTGAATCTCCGACAGATCGAAGATTCTATCACTCGTCTTGTTCTCGAGAAATTATTTCTCTAGAAACTTCGCACTAGCCGCAAGAAAAACACGTTGTTCGGTAGGCGAATAAAAGTAATGACCAAACATTCCTTTTGGATAACCAATCAAGTATGTCTTGACCGATCGCGGGCCGAGCTTATCCTCGTGTCTCCACTTGACATAAGCCTCGCAGCCCCAAACCCGAATAAAAGATAAGTTAGGGATTGTTCCTTTCCACATTTCAAATGGGGTCTTTTCAACAGCTTTAGACGGACTTCGGTTAAGTATAAGAGCAGCTGACAAAAGAGCATAGCCCCACAATGAATCAGGCACTACCGTGTGACTCATCATGGATCGAACCATATCAAGTAATGTTCGATTTCTCCGTTCGGACACACCATTTAATTGAGGTGTTCCAGGTGGAGTTAACTGTAGTACGACACCACAGTTTTTAAGGTGTTGATCAAACTCATTCGAAAGATATTCGCCACCACGATCTGAACGTAGTGCTTTAATCTTTCTACCCAGCTGGTTTTCAACCTTATTCTGGTATTCCTTGAACTTATAAAAGGACTCACTTTTGTCCTTCATTAAGTAGACATATCTATATCTACTCAAATCGTCCGTGAAAGTGATTAAATATCTATAGCCATCGCTAGCGTTGATTGACATAGGTCCACACACATCAGTATGTATGAGTCCTAATAGGTCAGCAGCGCGCATTCCAACACCTTTGAAGGAAATTCGAGTCATTTTGCCTATGAGACAGGATTCACACGTGCCAAAAGATTCATAGTCAAATGGGGAGATAGTCCCATTATCAATGAGCTTTTTCACGCGTTTTTCATTTATGTGTCCCATACGGCAATGCCATAGATAGGTTTGATCTTTGTCACCAACCTTTGCTTTCTTATTACTCACATGCAATATATCTGTGGTTTGATCTAAAACATAAATCCATTCATGGAAACTGCTTTATCATAAATCATTTCGTTAAAACAGAAAATACAGCTATTATCCTTTATTACAAATGAAAAACCGTCCTTATCGAGTACGGAAACATAAATTATGTTTTTAGATAAACTGGGTACATAGTAACAGTTATTTAAAAATAACTCAAATCCACTCGGGAGTTGGATTACATATGTTCCCACTGAAATGGCAGCTACTCTTGCTCCATTCCCCACTCGCAGGTCCATATCACCCTTTTCGAGAGTTCTGATGTTTCTTAGGCCCTGCAAATGATTACATAGATGAGAACCACAACCAGTATCAAGTACCCAAGTTCCGAAACTTGCATGGTTAATATCAATCATATGAATAAAAGATGACATACCAACAGGAGTGACGCGGCCTGCTTTTACGTCTTCAGCATACACGGGACGGTTCCGCCTCCAATGCCCAGTCTTGTGGCAATGGTGGCACTCCATGTTTTCTTTGCTCTTTGTCTTGCCTTTAGAGCTACTGCTAGTCTCACCAGGCCCACTCTTGCCCTTTCCTGGCTTCTTGAACTTCGGCTTCCCTACAGCTAGGTCGGCCTAAGCCTTGCTCTTACCCTTACCCTTGTTTGCAATCATGAGAACGTCCTGCTTCAGGCTCCCACTCAATTTCAGATCCTTCTCAGTTTGTATGAGAAGTGAGTGTAGCTGATGAGGATTTCTCTTCAAATCATTCATGTAGTAATTTGCCCTGAATTGGGCAAAACCATCATGGAGTGAATGAAGCATGCGGTCAATGACCACGCTCTCTTTGATTTTGCAATCAAGTGCCTCCAGTTTTTCGAGATTCTCGATCATGTCGAGAATGTGTGGGCTAACCGGTTGGTCCTTCTAGAGTTTCGCCTCAAAGAAGCGAGTGGTAAGCTCATACATAACGATCTGCGGTGCTTTTGAGAACTCGTTTGTGAGCGTGGTGAAAATCTTGTTTGCACCTTGGGCAATGAATCGTCTTTGCAAATTGGATTCCATTGAAAAGATGAGTACGTTCTTTATCGCACCCGCCTCCATTACGAAATCACTATAAGCAAGTGATTTATTTGCTCCTGCATTGGGGCCTGGGTTAGGCGGTAGTGGCTCAGTCAAGTACTTGAGCTTACCGTCAGCTATGGCAGCATTCCGTAATGAAGCCTCCCAGTCCGCAAAGTTGGACTCGTTATTCTTCAGTCGCGTGTACTGATTCATGTTGTCCATGAACATCTTAAGCCAGGATTCGCGTGCGAGCGTGGCACTTGGCATAGGGGCATCAACATGTCCAGCCATTTGTTATAACAGTTTTATCGATATAAATGAATGCTACACTGCGAAAAAGGAGATAAAACATAATAAGCATTTTCATCGTTTTAATTAAGTCTAATGCAAAACCGATTAATGCGAAGACTTTTGCATTTATACAATTGACGTCCCTCAAGTATTATATAAATGATCCCAAGACTCAATTTCTGTAAGTTGATAAGCCAACTTCTTGGCTAATTCTATTTTTAGAATTCCTCGTCGATAAATTTCTGTAAATTCTATCTTTAGTCCATCATAATCACGAGATATTACTCGGACTATAATGTTGAGGTAAAATAGGTCAACACATACTACTTACCCAACGTAGAAGGGATCATATGGAGAGTAAGGTCCTATATGCCTACCGACGAAGAAGGGATTCATA
The DNA here is from genome assembly GCA_022085475.1 of Heliosperma pusillum. NCBI lineage: Eukaryota > Viridiplantae > Streptophyta > Magnoliopsida > Caryophyllales > Caryophyllaceae > Heliosperma > Heliosperma pusillum. The sequence goes on from JAIUZE010000583.1 coordinate 126,248, forward strand.
GCAGTTTTCCCTATAAAGACTAATCTCAATTTTGGGTTTTAGAGGAAGGTCCATCAGCTTTAATTTTATTCATTTAAGTGAACGAATGATCTAGCATTTAGAGAATGAATAATTTAAGATGATAGCTTTTAGAATTTTGAGTGACATCTGGATGTCCATGATAATTAACATACAATCTATATGATTCAATTTTCATGCAATTAAGTAGTAGGTGGTTTGGTTTAGGCGGAATATGATGCACTAACTATCATGCAAAAGAAAAACAATAAGAACGGAAAAATGAAAATCAAAGTACAAAGTCCTAGTGTGGCCTATCCTATCAAAATAGAACAAAAATTACACTTTGGAATCCATCCTTATGGACCCTAGAAGCTTGACTTGATGTTCCATCTTGGTCCATGTAGCGGGAGTGAGCTATCCGATCTCCATCTTTGGTCTTCTCAAAAATACAATTTTTAAAAATTACAAAATATAAACCTATTTACATTCTAATTTAAAAATTATAATTAAAGATTACAAAGGGGAGATTCGAGATCTCAAAATACATCAAAGACCATGTTACCATCATTACGATAACACAATCTACTAAGGCCACACTAAGCAATACAAATTACAACCTCTTGTAAAAATACCAAAATAATCCATTCATCCATTCATTCATTCATTCAACAAAATAAAATGCATCAACAAAATAAATTAAACCTTCAAGACATAATTCATTAATTATGATGATTAATTTATCCAAACCACCTTTAAAATGATCAAAATTATGTGACAATTCCTTAATTGCACACAACAATTTTAATCAACCATAATCCAATTTAATTCATATTATCGGGTATAACATAAATTAAATTCAACATTATTTTAAACCTTTTTAAAATAATTAGGGTATCTATCATTGTGAACTTTTTCACAACAACAAACAACATACATTATCTTTATATTGCAATAAACCAAAATAAAAATTAAATTTTTTTTTCACTATTCACGGATGAACAGTGTCCGTGAACAGTAGCAGGTACCAAATTTATTTTTTTTTCTCTCGGTTTTAAAAAAAAACAAAAACAAAAACAAACCCTAATTTTTTATGAACAGTAGCCGTAGCCACGGTGAACAGTAAAAAAATAAGATACAAATTAATCCTTTTAATTTGATCATGCTAATAAACTAGATCGGTACAAACATTCAACATCTAATCATTATTAAACATTGATACAAACTAGATGAGTCAAATTAACCTGTTAAAATGAATATCTAAATCATGATTAATCGATTATCAAAATACTCAACTAATCATAATAGTTTTGTATATTGATACCGAAAAATTTAGCACAATGAATGTTCTTTAACATCCAATTCAAATTCCATTTTCATTTCAATTAAGTCATCATTAAATCAAAACATCAACTAATTCATTATATTATTATCTTAACACATTAAAACAACAATATATATGAATAAAAAATGGAACCCTAAAAAACAATCACGGCTAAAAAAAAAAATTTTCTCGGCCGAAATAAAATTACAGCAATTTTTTTTATTTTTTTAATTTTTAAAATTATACCAATCATTTATTGAAAAAGACATATAAAATAATTTGATAGCCTAAGGCTCTGATAGCACTTGTGGGAAATATCGGTATACTTCCCCTTTAAAATTCGGATTATAATGAAATTATAACTATATGAATTTGTAGTCATAAATGAAATTGCATAATATAAAACCTTCGGGCCTAGTAAAAGGCCTAAGAACAAATACCAAAGTAGGTATTCTCCTAATCGTTACACCCAAGATTGTTCAAGAAATGCCTTCGTCGTGCTAGAACGAATACCCAAAAATTACTTCTAGTTTTGTGTGTATATTGATGATGAATATGAAGATGAATGAGAGAGTTAAAAATCAGAATTTTTCTCCTCTTTTTCACCCTTGTGTGCCGTGAGAATTAGGAAACAATTAGGGTTTTTATTTTCTCCTTTTATTCCTCCCTTGTAACCGTGTAAATCAAGAGGAGGGAATAAAAATAAAAACCTAGTTTCCTTATTTCTCTCAACCTATATTAGGTAGTTAGCATATATCATTTAATATGTACATAATGTAATATCTATTCTAATTATTACTAGTAATGGACCGTCACATAAACCGAGTAATGCCGGACCAATACACTATAATAATATTGTGTAATATATATCCGCCAACTTAAATATAACATTTTACATTTAGTTTAGACCAACATTATATACATTGATTAAATATAACATTTTATATTCAATTACCTGCTAACATTATTTAATCGTTATTAAATAATCGTATCATCATCACATTGACTAACCTTTTAGTCAAATACATCGACTAACCTTTTAGTCATTTAATAAGGCATCAATATGATTATTTTCTCAAATAATCACATCTCTCAAACACATCCTTTAGGTGTGATTTTTAGGGATCAGTTGATCACCGCCATCTGTATGACAATAACGTCAAACTTATATAGCAAGCCAACCGTTATCGATAAACGTTAATCAACTAATTATAATACAAAGTATACCTTGTGAACCTTAGCTGTTATCACACTAACTGTGGAGGACACTAGCTCCAACAATTTATTGACTATATATATATATATGATTAGTCAGTTGATTAACGTAAATCCATAACGGTTGGCTGACTAGAGTTTGACATTATTGTCGTATGACGGCGGGGATCAACTGATCCCTTTCGGTCACACATATAGGATGAAATCCAAATAGTAACTAATTATCTGTATATGATACAGTTAATTAGTCCATTACATATATTCGATATGGACGAGAGTTAATTGTTAGAAATTGAGTTAAGAACTTAAATTCGATTAAGTTTATTTTTCAATTATGCGATAATTGACTAATAAATTTATATCTTATTTTAATATGATTAAATATGATTTAACTTAGTAATTAATCGTTAAATTACTAAATTAGTTGAGGTTTTGAGATAGAGGTAATTATTTAATTATATTTACAAGGAGGTGTAAAATAAATTAACTAAGCATTGTGGGACCCATTATATATTGATATAATGGTAAAATATTACTTAAAATGTTAAGTACATATTATTTATTTATTTGTGTCATATAATTGTTATATGATCAAATTAAAACTTAATTATATAAGATAATTAAGCATATGATTAATAAGTATTTGTGGGACAAATATCAAAAATTTAAATAGCCAAATAAGGCCTCACATGGCCGGTCATGTTGTAGAGGGAAGTGATGATGGTTGCTCTGGTTCATACTCACAAGTTACATGTGATTATAACATGAATAGTAAACCTAAAATCATTACACTCAACACTACACTCTACCACTTTGCATGTGAATTAAAATAAGCAAAATAAGTCCCTTATGGGGCTTGCCATGACCGGCCATATTGCCTATAAAAGGGCAATATGGTTGTTCATTTTATTTGTTCATTCTTGCTTATTTTCTCATACATCTCTCAAAACTCATCTTCTCACTAAAACTCTCATAATACTAATATTTACTAAGTATTACTAGTGTAGTAATATATACTAATATTAGTAGCATAATATCAATCTTATTATCTAGTTAATAATAAGAATAGATTATTTGGTATCATCCTGGTGCAACTTGAAGGAGGTCTTCTAATTTGGAGATTGTTCTTGTTCATCCATATTTATAGCTCAAGAACAACAAGAAGGAGTTCTTGTTGTGCCTATTTATTTTCCATATCAATATGAGGAAATTTCTTCTTTTATATAAATGTCTTTATATTTGCATTCATGTTACATAGATCATTAAATACTAAATTAGCAAGTAATTTAGTAACTAATTAGAGGAGTCTAATTAAGGTCTATGAACTTTCATAAATAAGATTTAACTTAGTAATTAATCGTTAAATTACTAAATTAGTTGAGGTTTTGAGATAGAGGTAATTAGTTATTTATATTTACAAGGAGTTGTAAAATAAATTAACTAAGTATTGTGGGACCCATTATATATTAATATAATGGTAAAATATCACTTAAAATGTTAAGTACTTATTATTTATTTATTTGTGTCATATAATTGTTATACAATCAAATTAACACTTAATTATATAAGATAATTAAGCATATGATTAATAAGTATTTGTGGGACAAATATCAAAAATTTAAATAGCCAAATAAGGCCTCACATGGCCGGTCATGTTGTAGTGGGAAGTGATGATGGTTGCTCTTGTTCATACTCACAAGTTACATGTGATTATGACATGAATAGTAAACCTAAGATCATTACACTCAACACTACACTCTACCACTTTGCATGTGAATTAAAATAAGCAAAATAAGTCCCTTATAGGGCTTGCCATGACCGGCCATATTGCCTATAAAAGGGCAATATGGTTGTTCATTTTATTTGTTCATTCTTGCTGATTTTCTCATACATCTCTCAAAACCCATCTTCTCACTAAAACTCTCATAATACTAATATTTACTAAGTATTACTAGTGTAGTAATATATACTAATATTAGTAGCATAATATCTATCTTATTATCTAGTTAATAATAAGAATAGATTATTTGGTATCATCCTGGTGCAACTTGAAGGAGGTCTTCTAATTTGGAGATTGTTCTTGTTCATCCATATTTATAGCTCAAGAACAACAAGAAGGAGTTCTTGTTGTGCCTATTTATTTTCCATATCAATGTGAGGAAATTTCTTCTTTTATATAAATGTCTTTATATTTACATTCATGTTACATAGATCCTTAAATACTAAATTAGCAAGTAATTTAGTAACTAATTAGAGGAGTCAAATTAAGGTCTATGAACTTTCATAAATAAGATTTATCTTAGTAATTAATCGTTAAATTACTAAATTAGTTGAGGTTTTGAGATAGAGGTAATTAGTTAATTACATTTACAAGGAGTTGTAAAATAAATTAACTAAGTATTGTGGGACCCATTATATATTGATATAATGGTAAAATATCACTTAAAATGTTAAGTACTTATTATTTATTTATTTGTGTCATATAATTGTTATACAATCAAATTAACACTTAATTATATAAGATAATTAAGCATATGATTAATAAGTATTTGTGGGACAAATATCAAAAATTTAAATAGCCAAATAAGGCCTCACATGGCCGGTCATGTTGTAGTGGGAAGTGATGATGGTTGCTCTTGTTCATACTCACAAGTTACATGTGATTATGACATGAATAGTAAACCTAAGATCATTACACTCAACACTACACTCTACCACTTTGCATGTGAATTAAAATAAGCAAAATAAGTCCCTTATAGGGCTTGCCATGACCGGCCATATTGCCTATAAAAGGGCAATATGGTTGTTCATTTTATTTGTTCATTCTTGCTTATTTTCTCATACATCTCTCAAAACCCATCTTCTCACTAAAACTCTCATAATACTAATGTTTACTAAGTATTACTAGTGTAGTAATATATACTAATATTAGTAGCATAATATCTATCTTATTATCTAGTTAATAATAAGAATAGATTATTTGGTATCATCCTGGTGCAACTTGAAGGAGGTCTTCTAATTTGGAGATTGTTCTTGTTCATCCATATTTATAGCTCAAGAACAACAAGAAGGAGTTCTTGTTGTGCCTATTTATTTTCCATATCAATGTGAGGAAATTTCTTCTTTTATATAAATGTCTTTATATTTACATTCATGTTACATAGATCCTTAAATACTAAATTAGCAAGTAATTTAGTAACTAATTAGAGGAGTCAAATTAAGGTCTATGAACTTTCATAAATAAGATTTATCTTAGTAATTAATCGTTAAATTACTAAATTAGTTGAGGTTTTGAGATAGAGGTAATTAGTTAATTACATTTACAAGGAGTTGTAAAATAAATTAACTAAGTATTGTGGGACCCATTATATATTGATATAATGGTAAAATATCACTTAAAATGTTAAGTACTTATTATTTATTTATTGTGTCATATAATTGTTTAGACAATATCAAGTTTACACTTAATTATATAAGATAATTAAGCATATGATTAATAAGTATTTGTGGGACAAATATCAAAAATTTAAATAGCCAAATAAGGCCTCACATGGCCGGTCATGTTGTAGTGGGAAGTGATGATGGTTTCTCTTGTTCATACTCACAAGTTACATGTGATTATGACATGAATAGTAAACCTAAGATCATTACACTCAACACTACACTCTACCACTTTGCATGTGAATTAAAATAAGCAAAATAAGTCCCTTATAGGGCTTGCCATGACCGGCCATATTGCCTATAAAAGGGCAATATGGTTGTTCATTTTATTTGTTCATTCTTGCTGATTTTCTCATACATCTCTCAAAACCCATCTTCTCACTAAAACTCTCATAATACTAATATTTACTAAGTATTACTAGTGTAGTAATATATACTAATATTAGTAGCATAATATCAATCTTATTATCTAGTTAATAATAAGAATAGATTATTTGGTATCATCCTGGTGCAACTTGAAGGAGGTCTTCTAATTTGGAGATTGTTCTTGTTCATCCATATTTATAGCTCAAGAACAACAAGAAGGAGTTCTTGTTGTGCCTATTTATTTTCCATATCAATATGAGGAAATTTCTTCTTTTATATAAATGTCTTTATATTTGCATTCATGTTACATAGATCATTAAATACTAAATTAGCAAGTAATTTAGTAACTAATTAGAGGAGTCTAATTAAGGTCTATGAACTTTCATAAATAAGATTTAACTTAGTAATTAATCGTTAAATTACTAAATTAGTTGAGGTTTTGAGATAGAGGTAATTAGTTAATTATATTTACAAGGAGTTGTAAAATAAATTAACTAAGTATTGTGGGACCCATTATATATTGATATAATGGTAAAATATCACTTAAAATGTTAAGTACTTATTATTTATTTATTTGTGTCATATAATTGTTATACAATCAAATTAACACTTAATTATATAAGATAATTAAGCATATGATTAATAAGTATTTGTGGGACAAATATCAAAAATTTAAATAGCCAAATAAGGCCTCACATGGCCGGTCATGTTGTAATGGGAAGTGATGATGGTTGCTCTTGTTCATACTCACAAGTTACATGTGATTATGACATGAATAGTAAACCTAAAATCATTACACTCAACACTACACTCTACCACTTTGCATGTGAATTAAAATAAGCAAAATTAGTCTCTTGTGAGGCTACAAGTGACCGGCCATATTGCCTATAAAAGGGCAATATGGTTGTTCATTTTTGTGTTGTTCATTTTGTGCTTAATTCACACTTCTCTCTAAAATTTATCCTCTTAGTAAAACTCTCATTATACTAATATTTACTAATTATTACTAGTGTAGTAATATATACTAATATTAGTAGCATAATATATGTCTTATTATCTAGTTAATAATAAGAATAGATTTTTTGGTATCATCTTGGTGCAACTTAAAGGAGGTCTTCTACTTTGGAGATTGTTCTTGTTCATCCTTATTTATAGATCAAGAACAACAAGAAGGAGTTCTTGTTGTGCCCATTTAATTTCCATATCAATGTGAGGAAATTTCTATTTTTTATATAAATGTCTTTATATTTGCATGCATGTTACATAGATCATTAAATACTAAATTAAAAAGTAATTTGGTAACTACTTAGAGGAGTCTAATTAAGGTCTATGGACTTTCATGTGCTATCAGAGCTACCTTGTAGCATGCATGTTCATTTTGGACAATTTTTATTAAAGTTATAAGATAACTAATAAATCAAAAATATGAGTTAAAATATGATTCTGACGAACATTTTTGGTGCATGTATACCTAATGACTTTAAAATGTTTGTGGTCCAATTTCATGATTTTAGGGAATAATTTTCTATTTATTTTGACTTTTGGCTTTTAAACCGAGATAACATGCATTTTATGAGTTAAAAGTTAACTAAAAATAGTTGCATGTTGATTCTAGCCATGAAATTTTAATATGATTTCACATGCATGTCTTAAATATTGTATGTAAAATTTCGTGACTTTTAATTAAGTATTGCATGTTTATTGATTTTTATACGATAAAAGTCGATAATATGAGATTATAATGTTCATAAAATTGAAACGTCTTTTTCTGGTCATGAAAATTTTTGGTACATTTTAGATTCTTATTTTGATCATCTTGGTGAAATTTAATAATTTATTTCACTGTTTTCCTATATTTAATGATTTTTATTTGATAAAACCATTAAATACAAATTTATTTGTTCATAAAATTAATTTAAATTTTTTGTGCAAATTTTTTTTATTTTTGGATTTCCTTGAAATGTTCCAGAATGTAAAAAAATTTTTTTTTTCAAATTTGTATGATGTTTATATTTTATTTTGGGTTTATTTCATAATTGTTATGATTAAACCGTTATATTTAGCAAATGAAATCAGGTAGATCTAATTAATGACCAACAAAATTAGTAGGGACTAATTTTGAGTTCTAAAACAGTTAAGTTAATTAGTTTGAATTTAAATAGGATTTCAATGTTGATATTGATTTTTAATGGTTAAAAATCAATAAATCCCGTAAAATCGAGCTACAATGAGCATGAATGTGTTTAGGACGATTTTGGCATGAATTTTGCAGCACTTTTTTTCATTATGGTTGAATGAATGAATTTCATTTATTTTATAATTTATGCAAATTTTTTACCTAGTATGGCCTAGTCGTTTTTTAATCGTTATTACCAGTAATGTAAGGGAATAACGGTTTGGTTGTAATTTTTATTGCGATCTCGTATCGCCGGTTTGTAATAATTAATAATTTCATTTTATAGAACAAATGTATAATAATAATTTGTATATTTGTATATTTGTAATTATTTTTATGAAGACCGGTGACTCCCTCAAGACGGTTTTATTTTTGGAAGGCGCTCCAAGTGAAGAAGCAAGGGACCAAAGAGTTGGTGTCCGAATTTTTAATTATCTAGTTAATTTGATTAGCTAGGTGGCCATACTAGGATCTTTCGTTGCTTGGTTGCTTGCTTTATTTCCGCTCATGCCAAAATAGTCACACATGCATTTTATTTTCCGTTATTGTCAATTCAACGTTATTCACAATTCACCGACTTAGTTCACTTATATAGGGAATTAATAACTAAATTTACAAGATCTCTCACATATTTAAAAAATTGAGATTAGCCTTACCAATTAATAACACCTATGAATCCCGTGTTCATTAGGGCTACGACGCTCGTGGTTCCCTTTTTACCTCGGGTAAGTAGGGTGATACGATCACAAGCTAAAATTGGATTGGACTAAACGAGATAAGCGTTATCTTGGGACTAGGAGATGGATTTAGTTGAAATCCGTCAACCAAGAGTGCTACGGGTAGAATTAGTCAAGTATTGACTTACCATTTTTTAGATGAAGGTAGCATACGATGACTTTTTTTATTTAAATCTGGGTCTTGGAATCATTTATATAATTTAGTGAGGGGTCATTATATAAATGCTAAACTTGTTAAAATGTTTTTCAAGTAAATTAACAATGAATGTTTATATATTTCTTTTTATTGTGGTAACCATATTCGCACAATGTCAACTTCATCAAACAACGCAACCTTGGGTAAGGACTCATGGTTGAGATCCATCATGGACAAGTGTGTCCTAAAAGATGACGGTAGTAACTTTGTTGAATGAGAATCAACTATCAAGAGAACCGCGATATCCGATAACGTGTTTCGCTACTTGGTCAAAGAGCCCCCCACCGAACCCGCGCCTAGATCGTCCGCGGTGGTTCGGGCCGAATATGACCTTTATTTGAAGGTTGCTAATGACGTCAAGAATGTCTTGATTTGGTCAATCTCACCCAAACTCAAACTCCAAATGATATCTCTCGATGCATATGCGATATTCACGAGGATACCGTCGATGTTTTCGCAAGCCCCTCAAATTCTCCAATATGAGGCGGCTACGAAATTCTTTGACACTAAGCTTCAAAGGGGTCAAAAGGTTGGCCCACACGTGCTCAAAATGGTTGAGCACGCCGACACATTAGAGCGTCTAGGGTGCAAAATTCCAAAGCAATTAGTGGTGGGTAAAATCCTTCATTCACTCACATCAAAGTTCACCCAATTTAGGGTGAACTATAACATGAATGGCATGGAAAAGAGTTTCCATGAGCTCCATGCACTCCTCACCCAAGCGGAGAGGAATATGGAGGCTAGTGGGAGTGAGCCCAAGGACGTTCTTTCAATGAAATTGAAGAACATGAGCCTTGGGGTAAAAAAGGACAAAGGAAAGGGTAAGACTCTTTTCAAGAAAATCGGCAAGGGAAAGGGCAAGGTCTTTTATAAGCCCAAGCCCAAAGTCAACAAACACGCAGAGGCGGATTGCTATTATTGTAATGGCAAAGGGCATTGGAAACGCAATTACCCCAAATACTTGAAAGACAAAAAGGACGGTTGTGTGACCGCGTCAGGTAAAATTCTTTCATCACTGTATATGATAGATATTAAATTTGCTAGTACATCTTCTTGGGCATTTGATACCGGTTGTGGTTCTCACCTTTGTAATCATGTACAGGGGCTGAAGGACGCGCAAGGGTGACGTGGACCTGCGCATGGGAAATGGAGCTAAGGTAGCCGCAGTTTCCGTGGGCACCTACGTTCTTCTTTTGCGTAATGGTTTAGAGTGTATTTAAATAATTGCTATTATGTACCAACTCTTACCAAAAACATTATCTCCATTTCCGTGTTAGACATGGAAGGTTTTTCATTTTGTATTAAGAACAATCGTTGTACTTTTTCATTTAATGAAATGGTTTATGGCAAGGCCATTTCTATTGGAGGTATTTATGTTCTAGATATTGCAAAAGAGGTCTATCATGTTCTAGATATTTTGTATAAACGAACGACGCATAAAGAGACGTGTTTCATCTAAAGTACTCAAACCATTCGATTACGAAGCTTATGGTGTATGCGAATCTTGTCTTCTAAGCAAGATGACTCGTGCTCCTTTTATGGGAAAAGGGACACGAGCAAGTGAAGTATTACGCCTTATACATACGGATGTGTGCGGTCCAATGACTATCCAAGCTAGAGGTGGTTATCACTACTTCATTACTTTTACCGACGACTTGAGTAGATATGGATATGTCTACTTGATGAGGCATAAAAGTGATGCTTTTGAAAATTTTAAAGAATTTCAAAATGAAGTAGAAAACCAATTGAATAAAACGATTAAAGCCCTACGATCCGATCGTGGTGGTGAATACTTGAACAATGAATTTGATTCACACCTAAAAGATTGTGGTATAATATCACAATGGACTCCTCCTGGGACACCTTAATTAAATGGTGTGTCCAAAAGGAGAAATCGAACTTTATTAGATATGGTTCGATCTATGATGAGTCTGACAGAGCTTCCTGATTATTTTTGGGGTTTTGCCATCTTATCTGTAATATTTTCACTAAATCGAAGCTCGACTAAAGCGGCAAACAAGACTCCATATGAGATATGGACAGGGAAAGTCCCTTATTTGTCGTTTATGAGAATTTGGGGATGCGAGGCTTTTGTTAAGAATAAGTCTGACGATAAACTCGCACCCAAATCTGACAAATGTCTGTTTGTAGGATATCCAAAGGAATCACGTGCTTATTACTTATACAATAAACACGAGGACAAAGTGTTTGTGTCTCGTGATGCAGTCTTTTTAGAAAATGATTTTATTTCTAAAAGACAGAGTGGGAGAAAATTTGAACTTGATGAAATCCAAGAACCACAAACCGAAAAGGACGACGAGGAAAACGTTCCCTCTTCGTCTGACACGGTCATTATTCCATCGGAACCTAGGAGGTCAAGCAGAATTATCCATCAACCTGATAGATACGTTGGTATTATAGAGGAAGGTGATGACAATAATGTGTTACTTTTTGAAAGTAACGAACCTACTACCTACAAAACATCCATTTCTAGTCCTGACTCAAAGTTATGGCTAGGAGCCATGCAATCCCAAATGGATTCTATGTACGACAATCAAGTATGGCACTTGGTTGAATTACCTAAGGAGGTAAGACCTCTTCAGTGTAAGTGGATCTATAAGATCAAAAGTGGCATAGATAAACATAATGATGTTTACAAAGCTAGATTGGTGGCAAAAGGTTTCACCCAAGTTCATGGTCTTCACTATGAAGAAACCTTCGCCCCAGTCGCCATGCTTCGATCAATAAGGATTATCTTAGCGGTTGCCGCATTTCATAATTATGAGATTTGGCAAATGGATGTCAAAACCGCCTTCTTGAATGGGGTTCTAGAAGAGGAAGTGTACATGACACAACCTGAAGGTTTTGTGGATCCATCAAACCCTAAGAAGGTATGCAAACTTAAGAGATCCATCTATGGTCTTAAACAAGCATCCAGGAGTTGGAATCATCGTTTCGATCATGTAATTAAACAAAATGGTTTCACTCGAAGTGTAGAGGAACTATGTTTATACATGAAGTTTAGTGGGAGTAATGTAACTTTTCTACTCATGCATGTAGATGACATACTACTCATTGGGAATGATATTCCAATGCTCACTTCTGTAAAGGAGTGGCTAGGGATTCATTTCCAAATGAAAGACTTAGGAGAGGCCCAGCGCATCTTAGGTATCCGGATCTATAGGGATAGATATAAAAGGATATTAGCATTAAGTCAAGAAACTTATATTGATAAGATTCTTGATCGGTTCAACATGAAAGACTCTAAGAGAGGTTTTCTTCCTATGGGAAGTGGGATCACTTTGAGCAAATCAGAGTGCCATACAAAACTCGAGGAGATTGAACGCATGAAATTGATCCCTTACGCATCTGCTATTGGATCAAACATGTAAGCTATGATGTGCACTCGTCCCGATGTTGCATATGCTTTGAGCATGACAAGTCATTACCAAGCAAATCCAGGTGAGAGTCACTGGATAGCCGTAAAAAACATCCTTAAGAACTTGAGAAAGACCAAGGATTCGTTCTTAGTGTTTGGAGGCGAGACTGAGTTACATGTAAAAGGTTACACAGATGCCAGTTTCCAAACAGATATGGATGATATGAAATCTCAATCCGGCTACGTTTATATGATAAATGGAGGAGCTGTTTGCTGGAAAAGTTTCAAGCAAAGCGTTACAGCGTATTCTACAACAGAAGCAGAGTACCTTGCAGCGTGTGAACCTGCAAAGGAAGCTGTGTGGATTCGGCAATTTTTGGAAGGACTAACAGTAGTCCCTACTGCCAAAGATCCTATCACGATTTATTGTGATAACAGTGGGGCTATTTTTCAAGCAAAAGAGCCCAAGTCTAGTAACAAGTCTAGACATGTACTTAGGAAATATCATGTAATTAGATATTACGTGGACAGAAAGGAAATTGACATTTGTAAGGTTGGGACAGATGACAACATTGATGATCCTTTAACCAAGCCTTTATCAAAGGCTAAGCATGATGGTCATGTCGTCACAATGGGATTGAGACGTGTGCCAGAATTCCTTTAGATTATGTAATATGTAATAATTGAATGTTGTATTAATTATTTCATATATGATAATTGCATTCATTGTTCGAGTTTTATTATAAACTCTTTTATTCAGTTTGACTAAATTTAATACTTTGTTTATCCGAATATATAGTAAGACAATGTTAGACCCTATTCAAGTGAATATGACGAACTTAGTATTTTGTCCCTAGTCACTCAATGAGGTGACGTCTCGAAGTGACTAGATTGTAAGTCGATCGATGATTGGTTCAGCACCATTGGGTCATGGAGATGACTGGTCGTTTACATAGACAGACTGTATGACACTCTGTCGGACAGTGACATTTGTAGAGACCCTTAAATCAATTATTTGATGCATGGTCGTGGCAGGGTCTTCTATCTTATTCCTATGAGTTGATTCTTTTGACTGGCGACCGTCTATCTGAGTCGGTGCAGTTTCCGATTGGTTTTAGTTGATGTTCTAGGTCGTGCCGTAAAAGGAGGCTGATGGACATCTTCTGGATCATGGTGATATGCATCATACAGAGTAGATGAATCAACAGGAATTGTCCACCCACGTTGGGTACAAACATCTTTAAGCCACTCGAGGAGAAGTTACTGTAAATGCGTGGCCACGCTCGGAAAGAGATCTATGGTAGATTTTCCGGTCAGACAGTTACTCTCCCTATCGAGAAAACCACTCTAGATATAATCAATCGCAAGTGCGACCTGAAAGACACCTTGCGTTGAGTGGGAGATGTGATAAAGAGACAAGAGAATTGGTGACGCACACTTGTGTCAGACAAGTGGGAGATTGTTGGAGAAGGTGTCCTCCACAATAGTGCGCCACATAATAAATCTTATTAAGGAATATAATTGAGATATTTATTGACTATATATATGATTAGTCAGTTGATTAACGTAAATCAATAACGGTTGGCTGACTAGAGTTTGACGTTATTGTCGTTTGACGGCGGTGATCAACTGATCCCTTTCGGTCACACCTAAAGGATGAAATCCAAATAGTAACTAATTATTTGTATATGATACAGTTAATTAGTCCATTACATATATTCGATATGTACGAGAGTTAATTGTTAGAAATTGAGTTAAGAACTCAAATTCGATTAAGTTTATTTTTCAATTATGCGATAATTGACTAATAAATTTATATCTTATTTTAATACGATTAAATAAGATTTAACTTAGTAATTAATCGTTAAATTACTAAATTAGTTGAGGTTTTGAGATAGAGGTAATTAGTTAATTATATTTACAAGGAGTTGTAAAATAAATTTACTAAGCATTGTGGGACCCATTATATATTGATATAATGGTAAAATATTACTTAAAATGTTAAGTACATATTATTTATTTATTTGTGTCATATAATTGTTATATGATCAAATTAACACTTAATTATATAAGATAATTAAGCATATGATAAATAAGTATTTGTGGGACAAATATCAAAAAATCAAAATAAACCAAATAAGGCCTCACATGGTCGGTCAAGTATGTAGTGGGGAGGTGATGATGGTTGCTTTTGTTCATGCTCACAAGTCACATGTGATTAAGACATAAATAGTAACCTAAAATCATTTCATTCAACACTACACTCTACCACTTTGCATGTGAATTAAAATAAGCAAAATAAGTCCCTTATGGGGCTTGCCATGACCAGCCATATTGCCTATAAAAGGGCAATATGGTTGTTCATTTTATTTGTTCATTTTTGCTTATTTTCTCATACATATCTCAAAACTCATCTTCTCACTAAAACTCTCATAATACTAATATTTACTAAGTATTACTAGTGTAGTAATATATACTAATATTAGTAGCATAATATCTATATTATTATCTAGTTAATAATAAGAATAGATTATTTGGTATCATATTGGTGCAACTTGAAGGAGGTCTTCTAATTTGGAAATTGTTCTTGTTCATCCATATTTATAGCTCAAGAACAACAAGGAGTTCTTGTTGTGCCCATTTAATTTCCATATCAATGTGAGGAAATTTCTTCTTTCATATAAATGTCTGTTATGAAACGTATTATGTGGATGTCCATTGGGCTTTATGGTCCATTATGTAATTAGGTTTCCCATATGAAATGTATTATATATACCTCCTGAATGAGATGAATATACTAACCCTATTGAACCTATCTCCTCTCTCTTAACTTATTCTCCCTTATTGTCTCTCTATCTTCTCTATGTACTTTCTTGTATTTCTTATTGTATAACACGTTATCAGCACGACTCTACCAAACAAAGTTAAATTACATACTCTTGTCTGTCATAATTGATTATTGAGTAATCCCTTTAAGAAATCCATTATAATTTCATATGTTTGGGCCTTCCATTTTTTATGCCGCCTACCATTCCCCCTTAATGAAATAGCCAATTCATTATTAATTATTTGTTCATTTCGAGCGCCGGCAAATTTGCACTCGGACACAATAATACACACACACACCCAAATTGCTAACAAGAGTTGTGAGCACTGACAATAATACACCCTCATCCATATAAGATCATTCACACATCAGGGAGTATCCGTTTTTTTTCCCTTACTCGATTTTGATGTTTCGATTCATGTAATCAGGGTTATATGCGTCCATTACTAAGTGAATCTAAGTGAATGATGACTGCAATTGAAAATTGAGATGAAAAAAAAATTGTGTTTCATGTTCGTTGTTTAACCCGAGACTAGGGCATGGACAATCTCCTATCAATTGTCTTCTATCAGTTTAATGAAGACAATCCCCTACCAGTTCATGCTAGACGGTGGTCTCATATCAATTTAATGTGAGACGTCTCCTGTCATTATAATTTAAGACGGTATTTTGTCATCATAATTTAAGATGATCTTCTAGCACATTAATGTGAGATGATATCTCATATCTATTTAATTAAGACGATATCATATCTACTTAATTGAGACGAGCTCATATCTAATAAATTTTAGATCTCACATCTATTTAACGTGAGACGATCTCACATCTATTTAACGTGACACGATCTCACATCTATTTAACGTGAGACGATCTCACATCTATTTAACGTGAGACGATCTCACATCTATTTAATGTGAGACGAACTCACATCTATTTAACGTGAGGCGATCTCATATTTATTTAACATGAGATGAAATCATATCTAATTAACATGAGACTACCTCATATCTAACTAACGCGAGACATTCTCCTATAATGCGAGATAGTCTCATGTAATTGCAATTTAAAAACACTCTTCTATCCATTTAATGTGAAACGATCTTCTATCAAATTAACGTAAGTTAGTCTCTTATCAAGATCATGTGAGACCTTCTCCTATAATTTTTAATTGAGTCGGTCTCCTATCTATATAATAAGAGACAAAATCTTTCTTTGTAAGTTATCAAACTTTACACTATCAACTTTTTATTGTCAAATGTTGAATTTTTCTCTTCCATCTTCTTATTATTAATTTCGGATGTCGAATCTTTCAAAATTGGAATTTCTTGCCCTCCACATATCGGGAAAGACCTATTTGTCATGGATTTTAGACGTTGAAATGCACCTTAGTGCTGCATCTCTCGAGAAAACTATTATTGAGGGCAATGAAGAGTCCGCTGCGGATCATTTAAGGGCCTTGATTTTTCTTCATCGTCACCTTGATGAATCTTTAAAGGCACAGTATCTAGCTGTTAAAGATCCGTATATTTTCTGGACTGAACTTAAAGTTCGCTTTGATTTCCTATAAATTTAATGTGAGACTATTTTATTTATGGAGTAATCTTACCCAGATTTTTCTACTTTCTTACGTCTTAAGTTTTTCAAAGGGATATTAATCATTTGTTTCTATTTAAATGATACTCTAAAGGTGTGTCATAGCACATCATTCTTTACCCATATGAAAATACATTATTTTAAGCACGTATGATATAATAGCTAATTACAAGTTAGCATCCAACTTTAAATTTGACGAGTAAGTGCACAATTGCACATATTAAGGCATATCCAACTCCACAAACAGTAATGTGCTCAGACTTTTTCAAGTATTGCATATACATTTTATTACACGCAATACCTATACTAAAATTGGGTATGATTGACATTTGAAAATCTAAACAATAAAATTGCACATTGCTCGAGGTTGGACAAAAGCCTTATAAATTCAATTGTACAAATTGATATTGTTTTCAAGTGGCTTGAAGACTACATACTCAAATATGAGTAATTTGTGCTATTACAGTTCACAATTTGATTATTATTATGTAAGCAAGTTGATATTTTTAAATTGGACATTTTGATTTAGCACATTAATAGTCAATTACATCATACACTACTCCCCAGATATCCTATAAAATCTTACAATTATGCCCACTTATTAAATCTCATTTATCTGTGATATGAGAAATCACAGTCTAAGGTGGTTTTTAAATGATTGCAATCTATCTTGAATATAATTTTTACCACCTTAGGGGGAGGAAATACGTGAGAAGTTGGTAAAACGAGGGAAGTTTTATCATATCGAATTACACATACCGTGTGATATATGAAGAATGTTGATTCTAGACACTTCTAGTATGATCATGAAAGTATATCCATATGAAACAGATATACGTTTGCGCGCAATGTTCAATGAACAGTTGAACAAGGACTTTATAAGTGTGACACCCTCAAATTTGCGGAAAGAAAAAAAATAATTGAAATACATAAAGAAGGTGTCATAAATAAAAAGGGTCATTACAAAACGGAAATAATATTATACAATAAAAAGTATCTGAAACGGGAGACATATCTCCCGTATAAATACAAAACTAACAGAGTGTATAATGATATACAATCTAAGAACCGAATATAGGTCCAAGGTAATACTTCGCTCGCTAGCTCGTCAATGTACCCAATGTATGCATTCACCACCTGTTCGACCGCATTAAATATAAACACGGAAGCCACAGTCAGTGGGGAGTAACTCCGAGTTCTCCAGCCACGAAATGTCGAGTTTAATGAAACATGAATAACATAAAAGCAATGTATATGGAAAAT
The DNA here is from genome assembly GCA_022085475.1 of Heliosperma pusillum. Lineage (NCBI taxonomy): Eukaryota > Viridiplantae > Streptophyta > Magnoliopsida > Caryophyllales > Caryophyllaceae > Heliosperma > Heliosperma pusillum. The sequence continues at coordinate 144,762 of JAIUZE010000583.1, forward strand.
ACAAAACTTAAACATATAAGATATGCTTTTCATGTTATGAAACAAGTAACTAACATATAACCTAGCATATGAAAGCTATCATGTGAATCCGATAATAAAATATAAACCGAGGTAGGGAAGCTGGTATGCTGGCTCAGCGGTTACCATGTAACATGGCCCTGATACACTCAAACCCTAATCAACACGTAATCATGTGAATCAGTTAACAACCGTTAATCCAAACTCTATCAATCCTAGCCAGCTTGCATCTCACCTTCTAGAACTCATAGAATCATACAAACATGAAAGACCAATACTTCTACAAACAGGCATAAGTTCTTAGCACAGTCAATAGACGACTTCTGTAACTCGAGGCAATACCACAAGGTAGGAAAACATCCTAGTCCTAGACTGATCAGACCTAGCGACAACAGCTATTCCATTCCCCGTCTCGTGACCAGAAGTACACAAGAAACTCTACTAGGCGACCCCCTAAGCAGAGATGGCTAGTACTTAAGCTGGCTCCAACCCCAAAACGGATTAGGTAACCATGCCCCGACTGGGATATAAACCCACCAATCCGGGACACAAAAGCTATTAACCATGAACTATATACTCGTTAAAGACAGTACGGACCTATCAATGTCATGGTCCAAGATACTCATTTAGAATTACAATGGCCGAACCAACCTAATATCTTAACTCAGAGGTTACCTTTAAAACATGGCCAAGATACGACTTAACATGCCATATAATCGTAATTCTCTATGGGTACTTAGTCAACACGACACCAACCATATAATTAAACAGTCACAGGAAAACATCCTATCATGTGACTAATTGCATATCAATACAATCATATATCATATCGCCTCATATCTATTAAGGCTAATTCATTAATTAAATACAACCATACATGAAGACAAATCCCCGACCCGAGTCCCGCGACGGGTCATCAGTCAAATCGGGGCTGACTAGATCTTAGTTTGTCCAAACCCGTTGGATCAAACGGGCTAGAAACAGAGTCTTTATCACATAGACATAAAATCAACCTATTTCATTTCATGTTATTTTATTACTACTTCTACATGTGAAATAGTCATTTATAACTCCAAACCCCGCTTACTAAATGATTTCACAACACGTAACTAATCTCGTCTTATAATTTCTAACATGTGAGAAATAATAATTTTATAAAAAAAAACCTTTTTAATTAAATATTTTACTTATTAATATTTCCCACTTGCTAAATATTACAAAACACGATAAAAATGACGATAACTCAAAAACCGACACGAGTCCCAAGGTGGGACCCACGGGCTGAATTGGGCCGGACCCACATGGGCCTGTTTTGGGCCCACGGCTGTTTTGGCTGAAAAATGGCAGATTTTTACAACTTTCATTAAAACCGTTTCCTAATAATTCCCGCATGCTTTAACGTATTTAAAACCCGTCAAAACAACAACCCATCAATCAAACATCGACACAAACCCAAAGACCAAAACCCGGACCCACCATGGACCAACCCAGACCGGTCTGAACCGGCCTGGACCGGCCTGGTTTGGTCCGGTTCAGCTGCCACCCCACGGGTCACCCATCAACCCCCACCAAATCAATTCCAAACTTGTTTTTAATCAACAAACACCCATTTTAACATCCATCATACAAAATCATAACTTATTAAAAATCATCAAAATTTGTCAAGAACACTAGACTTGTTAAAATTTCATAAACAACATAAAAATCATAACTTGTTAAAAATCATCAAAAATGCATCAAGAACAACAAACTTGTTAAAATTTCCTAAACCACATAAAAATCATAACTTAGTAAAATCATTAAAATTCTTCAAGAACAATAAATCAACATAAAAATTTCCTACAACATAAAAATCATCAAGAACAATAAATCATCATAAAATTCCATAAAACATAAAAAATCATCAAGAATCATAAAACAACATAAAAATTCCATTCAACATAAAAATTATCAAAAATCATAAAACAACATAATAACCACTACTTAACATATTACTAACTAAAAATCCATAAATCATAAAACATGAACCAAAAATAAAGATGAACCAAAATCCAAATAAATAAAACTAAAAGCTAAGTTACTAACTAAAATCCTACAGAACCATAACATGAACATAAACTAAAAGCTATGTGACATTAATTCGTCGAGTAAATCGGAAATGTTACCTTAGCTAGCAAAATCTCCTTAGCACAAAATAATAATAAGTATATAATAAGAACACCCCTTCTACTAATCTTCACCCAATATATACGAGTCTCCAAACTCGTCCTCAAAATCTTCCCCTATAAGAAATAACAAGAAAACATTATTAGAACTAAAAAATATGAATTTCCATAATTAAAGTGTTGAAAACGATCTTGACGGAATTGAAATTAAAACATACGTGAAGATGGAGAGCGAAGAGGAGATCCTAGAAATATAAATTAGGAAGGATTTAATTAAGAAATGAGGGATTTATGGAGGTTTTGCTCAAGAACGATGAAGAACTAAAGATGAACGATGAAGAACGCGAAGAACGATTAAATAAAGTGAGGTTTTGATCTTATTTTGATTTGTTGTAAAATGAAAAGTTGTTTGTGAGTCATATGGGGTGGGTGTGAGCCGTGAGTTTATAGACCAATAAAGGTGTCGAGTGTTGACATTGTTGTTCCGTAATTGACTCGCGTTTAATAATTGTTTTACGGTAAACGATTAAATATAATTAACGATAAAGGTAATTACACCAAATATCTAGATATTAAGATATTGTATTCAAAAGTAATGAAATATCAAGTCCTATTAGAGGACTTTTGAGCCGTGTGGAATGGTGAGAAAACGGGGCTGATTTCGAGCGTTTTGCGTAATTTTCGTTAATTGATCGATAAAGCGAATAGTGATCTAGATATTATGATATTGTAATCAAAAGTAATCAAAATATCGAGGCTATTAGAGGACTTTAAGGAGCCGTGTGGTTTGAGGTGATTCGGGTCTGTTTTTGCTCGATTTGCGTAATCTCCGTTGACGGATCGATAAAGTAACAAATATCTAAGATATTTGTATTATTTTAATCGAATCCATTAAAATATCCAATTGTGAGTGGAAAACGATGACATGGCCGCGTGACTCATGCCAAAGTCGAGTTTCGATTTTGTTGCGCGCTTTACGATGCGTCGGGAATAGTTAAATGACGTTCGGTTAAAACCGTACACGTTATTCTTTAAATTCCGAATAAATTCAAAATAATTATATTAAATTATGATAAATCTTAATAAATCTAAATAAAAATAAATCAAAAATATTATTTTTTTAAATAAAATTTCGGTCTTCAAACTTACCAGGCGAGTCGGGAAAAGTCAACGAAAGTCAAAGTCGACTTAAAAGTCGAGAAAAGTCAAAATGACTTAAAAGTTTAAGAAAAGTTTATGACGACTTAAAAGTCAAGAAAAGTCAATGACGACTTTAAAAAGTCAAGAAAAAAGTCAAAGACGACTTAAAAGTCAAGAAAAGTCAAAGATGACTAAAAACGGGATTTTCATGAAATCTCTCAGAAATTCCAAATACGAACTCGGAATTTCAAAATACGACTAGTCAAAAAATTCCTATTTAAAAACTTAAGTTCTACTGAAAAGTGTTAGTAAATATTTTTACTAGAAAAATCGGGTACTTTTCGGGTTGTTCCAATCACCCCTCCTTTTAAAAAGTTTCGTCCTCGAAACTTAGAAGAAGGAACGTAACATATATGTAGGTCTATTTTAAAACTGTTAAAAATATATTTGTAATAAGATACGGGGTCCTATCTACGGAACAGCAGGTTCTCGTCAGCATCACGAATATCGATAGAAGGTACGAAATCTTCGAACGGTTAAATCGAATAGAAAGAGGAAAGAAAGAAGGAAATTTACCTCAAGCAAAGAGCTCGGGATATTTAGCTAACATTTTAGCTTCGGGTTCCCAAGTTTCTGATTCGACGTTTCAACAACGCCAAAGGATACGAACTAAAGGCACCACCTTGTTTCGGAGTTGTTTGTTAGCCCTTTCAAGTATACGAATCGGCCTTTCTTCCAAAGCCAAATTAGGTTCCAAGTCCAACACTTCTTCTTGAATAATATGCCTCGGATCACTGATATACTTCTTCAATTGCGAAACATGGAACACATCATGAACTTTGCTCAAGTTCGGAGGCAATTCCAGACGATAAGCAACAGGACCAACTCTTTGAAGCACACGAAACGGCCCAATATATTTAGGACTCAACTTCCCTTTCACTCCAACCCGTTTCACTCCTTTCATTGGTGATACTTTAAGAAATACCCGATCATCAACATCAAACTCAAGTGGTCGACGACGAACATCGGCATAGGATTTCTGTCTATCTTGAGCGGCTTTCATTCGTTCTCGAATGACTTGAACTTGATCAATCGTTTCGGTCACAATGTCGGGACTCAACATATGATCATCCTGGACTTGATCCCAACAAACCGGACTACGACATTTCCTACCGTATAAAGCCTCATATGGTTGACATCTTGATAGAAGCATGATAAGTGTTATAAGAAAAATGCCCACCAAAGGCAACACTTCTCCAAGATGATGAAATCTAAAGGCCACGACCGGGAAGTCTTTTTTTTTTTTTTCCCCCACCCCAAAAAGTATGGATAGTCTATCAGTTTGACCACAGTCGCGGCATGAAAAGCGGTGCTCATCAACAATTTACTACCCATGGCTTCTTGTAAGGCTGTCCAGAATCGGGAACTGAATCTCGGATCACGATCTGAAACTATATCTTTAGGAACTCCATGGTAGCGTACAATCTCTTTCACATAGGTATCAGCTAAGACCTCTATATTCCAAGTTTCTTTGATAGGCACGAATCTGGCACACTTGGTTAGACGGTCTACAATAACCCAAATAGCATCTTTTCCACCAGAAGTTTTAGGTAAAGCCATCACGAAGTCCCTAGAAATAGACTCCCATTTCCACAGAGGAATTTCCAAAGGTTGCAGTAAACCTCCGGGTCTTTGATGATCAATCTTCACCTTCTGACAAGTAAGACATCTACTAACATACTCCTTCACTTCAATCTTCATCCTAGGCCACCAGAATTGTGGTCTCAAATCTTTATACATTTTGTCACCGCCCGGATGAATAGAATAAGGAGAAAGGTGAGCTTCATCAAGAATTCTCTTTCTCAACTCGGCACTTTTCGGAACAAACATTCTACCATGATAACGAAGGTAGCCATCATTATCCACCACACAATCCTTAGCTTGCCCAAGTAATATCTTTGATCGAATGGCAATAAAGGTAGCATCCTCCGGTAAACAAGTACGAATCTCGCGATAAAAATCAGGTTCCGCTGTCAAAGCACCAAGATAATCAAATCCCTTCCCAACGAACTGTATCTGAAGCTTCTGAAATTCGGTTACTAGTTCATCGGGTAAGGTACCTAGAGCATTCAATGAATGACTAGTCTTCCTACTCAAAGCATCCGCCACAACATTTGCTTTTCCCTCGTGATAAATCAACTCAGCATCATAATCATTCACCAACTCTAACCATCTCCTCTGCCTCATGTTCAACTCTTTCTGAGTAAACATACACCTCAAGCTCTTATGATCAGTATATATTCGACAATGAACTCCGATAAGATAGTGTCTCCAAGTCTTCAAGGCATGTACTACCGCCGCTAACTCAAGATCATGAGTCGGGTAATTCACTTCATGAACCCTGAGTTGTCGAGAAGCATAAGCAATAACCTTTCTATTCTGCATCAAGACACATCCCAAACCATGCTTTGAAGCATCACAAGATACATCATAATCCGCTTCATCATCTGGTAAAGTTAAAACCGGTGCGGTAGTCAATCTCTTCTTCAATTCCAAGAAAGCAATTTCACATTCATCGGTCCAAATATACTTCGCTTCCTTCTTTAGCAATTGAGTCATCGGTCTTGCTAATTTGGAGAAATCTTTCACAAACCGACGATAATAACCCGCTAAACCAAGGAAACTCCGAATTTCGGACACATTTTTCGGACTTTTCCAATCCACAACTGCCTCAATTTTAGCTGGATCAACCATAACACCGTCTTTGGAAATGACATGACCAAGGAAAGATACCTCGGGCAACCAGAATTCACATTTGGAGAACTTAGCATACCACTTTTGGCGTCGAAGAACGTCAAAATGGTTCGAAGGTGATCAACATGCTCTTCCTTAGATTTTGAAAAGATCAGAATGTCATCAATAAATACCACCACACATTTATCAAGATACTCCCGGAAGGTACGATTCATTTGATCCATGAATATAGCTGGGGCGTTGGTCAAACCGAATGGCATCACATTGAATTCGAAATGACCATACCTCGAGCTGAAAGCAGTCTTCGGAATATCTGCTTCCCGAACGGGAATCTGATGATAACCCGATCTAAGATCGATCTTTGAGAAAGTAGAAGCACCCCGTAACTGGTCAAATAGATCATTAATACGAGGAAGAGGATATTTGTTTTTGATGGTGACTCGGTTCAATTCACGATAATCGATGCACATACGCATTGAACCGTCTTTCTTCTTGACAAATAGTACGGGCGCACCCCAAGGAGAAGAACTAGGCCTTATGAAGCCTTTCTCAATCAAATCATCGAGTTGGATTCTCAATTCTTTCAACTCAGAAGGCGCCATACGATAAGGAGCTTTGGCAATTGGTCCAGTTCCAGGAACTAGATCAATAGAGAATTCAACATCTCTTTCCGGAGCAATTCCCGGTAATTCATCGGGAAAAACATCTGGATATTCACAAACAATTGGAACCTCCTTCAAAGAAGGAAGAGAAGAATCAGAAGTAGTCACTACACATAGAAATGCTTGATGACCCTTCTTCATAACATTTAACATTTTCATTGCCGAGATTAACTTCACCGTTGTTTGCTTTCTAACGCCTTGATAAGAAATACGAGCACCCAAAGGACTTTTGAGAATGATTTTCTGATCACGACATTCAAATCGTGCATGATGAGTAGCTAACCAGTCCCTACCCAGAATAATATCAAACTCTTCTAAAGGAAACCGAAGAAGATTTGCAGGAAAAATAGATCCATTTATGGATATTGGAATGTCGGAATGAAGATAAGAACATGAAAATACTTCTCCAGATGGTAAAGAAATAGGAGTAGTTTCCCCGACTGAAGCTTTGAGCGGTAACTTGTCGGATAGTCTCATGGAAATAAAAGATAAGGAAGCTCTCGTATCAAACAATATTAAACACGGAAATTCATAAATAGAGAACATACCCGTCACGATATCTGGCTGTGCATCAGCCTCTGCTCGGCTCATAATAAAAATCCGACCCTTAGGTCGCCCAGAAATAACCGGTGTAGACACCGTACCCTTCCTCTCCGGACATACATTCGCCTTGTGCCCTGATTTCTGACATATAAAGCATATAAACGGCTTGTTGAAGCAACCAACCCCAGGGTGAATAGGCATCTTGCATGTAAAGCAGACACGACCTTTAAGGTCGTTGTTGGTACTCGGAATAAATGGACGGTTCCTCTGATTAGCCGGTCCACTCTGAAAGTTTCTCCTCTTATTTGGAAAAGAGGGAGAAAATGAAGGTCGAGAAACAGGATAAAGTGGCCTCTTGCCATAAGAATTAGGAGCCACGTAAGAAGTACGAGCTTCCTCAGCAATTTCCCGGATAGAACTTTCCGCCCAAATAGCATCATTATAAATCGAGACAAACGAAGTAGAACCTCTACTAATCTTCCCCTTTATTCTGGGAGAAAGCTTTCCCAAATAAAAGAAAGCTTTGTCTTCCTCTACCCTAATAAGTCGAGTGGCATAATGAGCCAACTCATTGAACCGGGTAGTAAACTCCTGAACGGATAGTTTTTCTTGCTTGAAATCCATGAACTCTTTCAACTTTTGTTGTCTCAACTCATCGGGGTAAAACCTCGCTTCCAAGAGCTCACGGAAACGAGCCCACCCAAAATTAGGCTCCAACTTAGCGGTAGGACCTGAAAGAGTCCACCACTGATCCGCTTCCTTCTCTAAGAAGTGAGAAGCAAGACGGACTTTGTCCTCTTCAAGGATATCATAAAGGGAAAAACTCTTCTCCATTTCCCGTAACCACACAGAAAGTTTAACGGGATCAACTTCGCCATCATAGGTTTTGGCTTGACTCCTCGATAGATGTGAAGCAACCCACGTATAACTCCCGTGTCTATCACGATCAGGAACAGGAATAGGAATCTGATTAGCCTGCTGGTTTTGCTGGTTCTGCTGGTTTTGGATAATTACGGTAAGAGCTGCTAAAATAGTGTTGTCAATCCTCGGAGGCATCTTGCAAAATTAAAACACAGATTAGAACTTATCATTTAGCAAGAACAAAGAGACTACAACATAAATCCTAATCTACCCATCTTACCCTTCTATCACACGGTTTATTATTTTATTAAGGTCAAGTTATTCATACAAGGGTACACAACGTGCGTCGGGAGCAAAATAGCTCTGATACCAACTGTGACACCCTCAAATTTGCGGAAAGAAAAAAAAAATTATTTAAATACATAAAAGATACGAATATAAAACGAAGGTGTCATTACATAATAAAAAGGTTCGTTACAAAACGAAATAATATTCTACAAAATAAATATACAAGACGGGAGACATATCTCCCGTATAAATACGGAAATAAACTAGTGTATAATAATATACAAACTATGAACCGAATATAGGTCCAAGGTAAACTTCACTCGCTAGCTCGTCCATGTACCCCAAATATGCAACACCACCTGTTCGACCGCATTAAATATAAACACGGAAGCCACAGTCAGTGGGGAGTAACTCCGAGTTCTCCCAGCCACGAAATGTCGAGTTCAATGAAACATGAAAACATAAAAGCAATGTATATATAAAATACAAAACCTTAACACATATGATATGCTTTTCATGTTATGAAACAGTTAACTAACATATAACCTATCATAGGAAAGCTATCATGTGAATTCGATAATAAAATATAACTCGAGGTAGGGAAGCTGGTATGCTGGCTCAGCGGTTACCAAGTAACATGGCCCTGATACACTCAAACCCTAATCAACACGTAATCATGTGAATCATTTAACAACCGTTAATCCAAACTCTATCAATCCTAGCCGGCTTGCATCTCACCTTCTAGAACTCATAGAATCATACAAACATGAAAGACCAATACGTCTACAAACAGGCATAAGTTCCTAGTACAGTCAATAGAAGACTTCTGTAACTCGAGGCTATACCACAAGGTAGGAAACCATCCTAGTCCTAGACTGATCAGACCTAGCGACAACAGCTATTCCATTCCCCGTCCCATGACATAACCGTCTATGAGAAACTCTACTAGGCGACCCCCCTAAGCAGAGATGGCTAGTACTTAAGCTGGCTCCAGTCCCAAAACGGATCAGGCAGCCATGCCCCGACTTGGATATAAACCCACCAAGCCGAGACACAAAAGCTATCAAGCAGTGAACTCCATATGCTCGTTAAAGATAGTACGGGCCTATCAATGTCATGGTCCAAGATACTCATTTAGAATTACAATGGCCGAACCAAACTAATATCTTAACTCAGAGGTTACCTTTAAAACATGGCCAAGATACGACTTAACATGCCATATAATCGGAATTCTCTATGGGTACTTAGTCAACACGACACCAACCATATAATTAAACAGTCACAGGAAAACATCCTATCATGTGACTAATTGCATATCAATAAAATCATATATCATATCGCCTCATATCTATTAAGGCTAATTCATTAAGTAAATACAACCATACATGAAGACAAATCCCCGACCCGAGTCCCGCGACGGGTCATCAGTCAAATCGGGGCTGACTAGATCTTAGTTTGACCAAACCCGTTGGATCAAACCGGCTAGAAACAGAGTCTTTATCCCATAGACATAAAATCAACATATTCATTACATGTTATTTTATTACTACTTCTAACATGTGAATTATCATATTATACCCAAAACCCGCTTGACTTAAATGATTTCAACGTAAACTACAATCTCGTATTATAATTTCTAACATGTGAGAAATAATAATTTTATGAAAACCTTTTTAATTAAATATTTTACTTATTAATACTTCCCACTTGCTAAATATTACAAAACACGATAAAAATGACGATAACTCAAAAACCGACACGAGTCCCAAGGTGGGACCCACGGGCTGAATTGGGCCGGACCCACATGGGCCTGTTTTGGGCCCACGGCTGTTTTGGCTGAAAAATGGCAGATTTTTACAACTTTCATTAAAACCGTTTCCTAATAATTCCCGCATGCTTTAACGTATTTAAAACCCGTCAAAACAACAACCCATCAATCAAACATCGACACAACCCAAAGACCAAAACCCGGACCCACCATACCAACCCAGACCGGTCTGAACCGGCCTGGACCGGCCTGGTTTGGTCCGGTTCAGCTGCCACCCCACGGTTCACCCATCAACCCCCACCAAATCAATTCCAAACTTGTTTTTAATCAACAAACACCCATTTTAACATCCATCATACAAAATCATCACTTATTAAAAATCATCAAAATTTGTCAAGAACACTAAACTTGTTAAAATTTCATAAACAACATAAAAATCATAACTTGTTAAAAATCATCAAAAATTCATCAAGAACAGCAAACTTGTTAAAATTTCCTAAACCACATAAAAATCATAACTTAGTAAAATCATTAAAATTCTTCAAGAACAATAAATCAACATAAAAATTTCCTACAACATAAAAATCATCAAGAACAATAAATCATCATAAAATTCCATAAAACATAAAAAATCATCAAGAATCATAAAACAACATAAAAATTCCATTCAACATAAAAATTATCAAAAATCATAAAACAACATAATAACCACTACTTAACATATTACTAACTAAAAATCCATAAATCATAAAACATGAACCAAAAATAAAGATGAACCAAAATCCAAATAAATAAAACTAAAGGCTAAGTTACTAACTAAAATCCTACATAACCATAACATGAACATAAACTAAAAACTATGTGACATTAATTCGTCGAGTAAAACGGAATTGTTACCTTAGCTAGCCAAAATCACTTAGCACAAAATAATAAGAAGTAATAATTAAGAAAACCCTTCTACTAGTCTTCACCCAAAATATAAGAGTCTCCAAATTCGTCTTCAAACTCTTCCCCTATAAGAAATACCAAGAAAACAATTATTAGAACTTAAACTTAATTTTCCATAATTAAATGTTGAAAACGATCTTGACGGAATTGAAAATAAACCGCACTAGAAGATGGAGAGCGAAGAGGAGATCCTAGAAATATAAATTAGGAAGGATTTAATTAAGAAATGAAGGATTTATGGAGGTTTTGCTCAAGAACGATGAAGAACATAAGATGAACAACGAAGAACACGAAGAACGAGTTAATAAAGTGATGTTTTGATCTTATTTTGATTTGTTGTAAAATGAAAAGTTGTTTGTGAGTAAAGTGGGGTGTTTGTGTGCCGTGTAATTATAGACCAATAAAGGTGTCGAGTTTTGAAATTGTTGTTCCGTAATTGACTCGCGTTTAATAATTATTTTACGGTAAACGATTAAATATAATTAACGATAAAGTTAATTACACCCAATATCTAGATATTAAGATATTGTATTCAAAAGTAATGAAATATCAAGTCCTAGTAGAGGACTTTTGAGCCGTGTGGTATGGTGAAGAATCGGTCTGATTTCGAGCGTTTTGCGTAATTTTCGTTAATTGATCGATAAAGCAAATAGTGATCTAGATATTATGATTTTGTAATCAAAAGTAATACAAATATCAAGGGCTATTAGAGAGGAAACTGAGCCGTGTGGTCTTGTGCTTGCCGGGTCTGTTTTTGCTCGATTTGCGTAATCTCCGTTGACGGATCGATAAAGTAGAAAAATATCTAGATATTATTATTAGTTTATTCAAAACAAATAAAATATCTAGTTGTGAGTGGAAAGCGATGACACGCGCGTGTGACTCATGCCAACGTCGAGTTTCGATTTTGTTTCGCGCTTTACGATGAGTCGGGAATAGTTAAATGACGTTCGGTTAAAACCGTAAACGTTATTCTTTAAATTCCGAATAAATTCAAAATAATTATATTAAATTATGATAAATCTTAATAAATCTAAATAAAAATAAATCAAAAATATTATTTTTTTAAATAAAATTTCGGTCTTCATACTTATGAGACGAGTCGGGAAAAGTCAACGGAAGTCAAAGTTGACTGAAAAGTCGAGAAAAGTCGAAGATGACTTAAAAGTCAAGAAAAGTTTATGACGACTTAAAAGTCAAGAAAAAGTCAATGACGACTTTAAAAAAGTCAAGGAAAAGTCAAAGACGACTTTTGTCAAGAAAAGTCAAAGATGACTAAAAACGGTCTTTTCATGAAATCTCTCAGAAATTCCAAATACGAACGCGGAATTTCAAAATAAGACTCCGAACAAAAATTCCTATTTTAAAAACTTAAGTTCTACTGAAAAGTGTTAGTAAATATTTTTACTAGAAAAATTGGCATTTTTCGGGTTGTTACAATAAACACATATCCTGATGTGGATTTTCGTGAATCAATGCATCCAGCAAAGTCTGAGTCGGAGTACCCCACCACTTTAAGACTATCAGTCCGTTTATACATAAGCATGTAATCTTTAGTACCCTGAAGGTATCTAAACACTTTCTTTGCAGCCTTCTAGTGATCAATGCCTAGGTTACTCTGATATCTGCCCAATAGTCCAACAACATATGCAATGTCAGGTCTGGTACAGACTTGAGCATACATAATGCTACCAACAACTGAAGCATAACGAACATTTTTTATTTGTTCCCTTTCAAAATCATTGTTTGGGACTGGTCTAAACTGAATCGGTCACCTTTCACAATAGGTGCTACACTCGGTGAATAATCTTGCATCCTGAATCTTTCAAGTACTTTGTTGATATAAGCTTCTTGAGACAAACCCAAAATGCCTCGAGATCTATCTCTATGGATCTTAATGCCAATGACATAAGATGCCTCGTCCATATCTTTCATATCAAGTTGTTTGAAAGAAATTGTTTAGAATTTTTTTCAAAAGACCTAGATTTTTTTTTTTGGCCTGAAAAAGCCCATGCATCAGCTCTAAAAGACCCAAAGTATTTTTGGGTCGGGTTTGAGCCAAGCGTTTGACACAAATTTTGTCCCAACCTAACCTACAATTATAAATAGAGGAATATTTTTCTTATAAAATTTGTTAAAGTAATGAACAACTCTTTACAAACTCATGTATGTATACTGAGATTAAGTACATGATTAAGTATTTTAAAGTTGCGATGTAGACTTTATTTTATTTTGGAAATAACAATTCATATGAACAACTCTTTACAAACTCATGTATGTATACTGAGATTAAGTACATGATTAAGTATTTTAAAGTTGCGATGTAGACTTTATTTTATTTTGGAAATAACAATTCATATGCGTTTCATCATATTTGTACAATTTTATAAACGAAGTATGCTTGTAAAATACTAGTTGAAAATATTATGTTACTTATCTCCTTATGTAAGTCGTAAATTTTAGTGTTCAAAAAGCTCATTCAAGCCCAATTTAGCCCACAAGGGTCGAGTTTTGCCTTGCTAAAATATGCCCAAACATTTGCCCTAGCCTAGTACACAGATATGAGTAATTCTTGTGTCTTCCGAGAATACGGTCTCTCTTACACCTAAACTATTATAATATTTCATTTTATTGCTCCTCTTTTAGGTATAAGGAGGACTAGAGGACCACCCTCTAGGAGGACATAAGAAATTTTCCACGGATATTCTATATCGAGACAAATGCCATGCAATTCAAAAACAGAACTGGCAAAGACTGTACATCAGATTAAGCTAACAAAGTATTATCATAGTGTTGGCAGCTTGTCTCATTGAAGACAGACACTCCCCACTTGCATATTGTGAGAAGAGTTCCATCCGTAATCAGATTATAACGGATAATGCCCGTCTTCAATTAGATATATTGCGTATATAGGACAGTAGTAAAAGTAAGAGAAAATTGTTGATTACAGCCTTATAAAAATCACTTTTTGAAATTTACAGCCTTATATAAATTTATTTGAAAATTACACCCAATTAATTAGTTTTCTTCTAAAATTGCTTCAGAATGAGAATTCCGGTGATTTTTTAAAAAAAGTGACCGAAATATCCTTTTCTTATTCTAAAGTCTCTTTACCCCAGATTTCTTACCTTCTTACCTCTCTCACAAAATTTTACCCTAAACTCTCATTTATCCATCTCTCTAAAAATATTCCCAAATTTCTGTAGATATCTCGTTGCCATAGTTAGTTATGGCTCAGATTATGAGTGGCAAAGCGGTGAATTCATCAAACGGTTCTTCTTCGAAGAGTAAGTATTCATGCACCCGAAGTTTAATTAATTTAATCTTATCTAAATTGATAAACCCTAATATTATCAATTTGGGGAAAAAGAGTTTACAAATAATAATGATAAAATTAAAAACTTTTAAACTGTACTTGTAATATATGATTGAAATGCGACTTCTAATGGCAAAAATAGAGCAGAATTCTAAGAGCTAGAAGAGAGCATAGGTCGAGGGAGATGTTGAAGGAAGAGAGACATAAGAAATAGATGGTGAATTGGTGATTGGGTTTGAGAGTTTTTTTATGTATATCATTTAAATCTATGAGTGAGGAAATGAAGGAAATCAGGAATTGTTTAAAGGTAAGGGCATATCCGTCATAAAAGATGAACATAAATGACCAAAATTAAAAATTGCATGAAGAATCACTCGGAGTATATGTTTTGGGTGTAATTTATCAGCAGAAGTAATTAATTGGGTGTAATTTTCAAAAAAAATTATATAAGGCTGTAAGTTTCAAAAAGTGTTTTTTATAAGGCTGTAATCAACCATTTTCTCTAAAAGTAACGTGCTACACAATGAAATGACGGTATTTATAGGCTATACTACTATAGTAGCATTATCACTTTTTACCGTGGTGACCCATATTGGCAGATAAATTTCCTAGAATTACTGGACATAGTGGATTTGGAGAAAAAGGATTATACATCGGATGTACTATCTCAGAGTAGTATGCTTTTGAGTTTTTGTGCATTTTTTTCGAGTTTTTTAAAGTTTATAAATCAAATTTTATATCTTATATATGATGTTTTTTGAGTTTTATTGTAATTTTTTTGAGCTTAATATTCAAATTAATAACCGGATTGTAAAACATCGACGACGTTTTAGAAAACATCGACGACGTTTTTCATAAAAAAGACGATAATTGCCCTTTTGCTTTCTCTCTCTAAAACAAAACTCTCTCAAATTCAAAACCCCCAAACACACTCACCTTACCCTCTCCCACACCCCCACCGCCACCACTGCCACCAGTAGCCCGCCGCCCCGCCACCCGCCGTCCCCCACCACCGTGCCTGCCGCCCCTGCCGTCCCCAAAAGGTATGTTTTTCTTCTTAATTTTTTTGTTTTGTTTTGTAGATCTAGTTATATTGTTTGTTGTTAGTTAGTTTATGTTTTCAATTAAACTTGTAGTTATTAGGTTGTTATTTGTATGAGATTGTATTGGGTTTGTTTTAATTTGTTTGTTGTTATAAAGTTGTTGTAATTTGTTTTGTGTTAGTTTATAATTATTTCATAGTATGTTTTTTTTGTTCTTGTTAGATTTGTTGTAAAATCAATTTGTTAGTAATTTGTTGTTAGTAATTTGTTGTTAGTAATTTGTTGTTAGTAGTTTGTTGTTAATAATTTGTATAGATTTGTATGAATAATTGGTATAAAGATAGAAATTATCAAATTTAATTCCGATTTCTTGTTGTTAGTTTGAAATTTGGAGGAAAAAAAAAATTTCCCTCATGGTTGGACAACCAAATCACACGTCCAACCATGGGGGAAAAAAGTTTTTCCCCCAAGTTCCACCATGGTGGGACGTGTGGTTTGGTTGTCCTACCATGGTGGGATTAAAATTTCTGGAAATCCACCATGGCTGGACAACCAGATCCAACGTCCCACCATGGTGGAAATTCCAGAATTTTCATCCCACCACGGTGGGACGTGTGATCTAGTTGTCCAGCCATGGTGGGATTTCCAGAATTTAAATCCTACCATGGTTTGAATTTTTTGATTAAAAGTCCGTCCATGGTTAACCCAAATTTTTTTTTTAGTTTGTTAATTAAGTTGATTAATTTAATTATTTCGATGCTAATATGTTTTTGGAATATTATTAAGGCTTATTTGCATGTTTTAATTGTGTAAATGCAGATGGGTGATCGAGGAAAGAGCGTTATGGTTCCCGAAGATCGTACGGTGAACCGTAGAGTCACGGCTTCAAAGCGTCGTATTGTTTTTCGGTGTAGTAGATCTAATCCCGTTAGTAGCGGTATTTCTGACATGGAGAGGTCGGAGGAGGTAGGAGGTAGTGTTCCTGAGATTGTTCATGGTCACGAGGAAGCGGAAGATGATATTGTTGACGAGGGTTTGGTGGACACCGAGTCTGAGGGCGAGGAGGATATTGTTCAGCGGTCCGTACCTTTATCGAGATTGGAGGTACCGTTGTCTCAGAGGTTAGCTCGGGACTCCTTTGGTCGCTATTCTAGGTTGGATGATGGTTCGCAGAGGGAGCCGCGGAAGAAGCCGCGCAGCGATAGTGATTGGCTCCTTAGAGACCCAGTTTCTGGTGGGCCCCGTAACATATCGGTGTTACGCAGTTTTGGGGGGCATGTGGCATATAGTAGTTGGATTGAGACCGAGGAGGCTAGGTCCTTTATTAAGTGTTACGAGAGGCTGAGTTATGTGGATGGGTTAGGGAGCATGGAGGTGCCGGTTGATGTTGTTAAGAGGTTTCAGCTGACTGGGTTGACTGGGTTGACGATGTGCTGCACGACAGCTTTGGATGAGAACCTTCTTAGCGCTTTCATAGAGAGGTGGCAGCCGGATACCAACACTTTTCATATGCCTTTCGGGGAGATCACTATTACTCTTCACGATGTGGAGGAGATTCTTGGGATCCGGCCTACTGGTACGAGGGTGTTTGTTCGAGGTACCTCCGTTGCCGGTTCTTCGAGGGAGGAGGCGGGGTTGAAGAGGGCCGTGGCAGGTTTTTTTGGCAAACCTCCCGGAGAGGTGGCACCACCGTTATATAAGGGTGGTGGCTTGTTGGTGTCAGCTTTGAGGGCTCATATCAAGGAAGGGACTGAGCATGACTCCCTACGTGCTTATTTGATATTGTTGTTGGGACAGACTTTGTTTGTGGACAAGTCTGGTGATAGGGTGTCAGCTCAGTTGTTACCCTTACTTGATGATCTGGAGCAGGTTGGAGAGTATGCTTGGGGTGCCGCTTGTTTGGCATATCTGTACCGGCAGCTAGGCATGGCATCGCGACGGGAGGCTCGCGGTGTTAGTGGGTGTCTGCCCTTATTGCAGGCATGGATTTACGAGTACTTCCCCCAGTGTCGGCCACACGGGGGAGATTATTTGGAGGGCAGGCCACGGGTGGATGCTTGGAGGCCCGTTCCTCGGTTTAAGGGCGACATTGACCATTTTCAGATGTGGCGTGTTAGGTTGGACGGGTTTACCAGGGAGCAGGTTAGATGGACGCCTTATTGGACGCGTATGCCGAGTTCTGCGAGATATTCTCGCTATTCCGGCTATATTCGATATCAGTCCATTGTTGAGCCGTACCAGCCTGATCGTTGTATGCGCCAGTTTGGGTACATTCAGACTATCCCGATGCCTATGCCTATCCCATGTACCGAGTACCGTCCAGCAAAGAACGGTTATAATGTGGAGTTTGGTCGGGAGCCCGATACGATGTGGGGCCACGAGACTTCCTTGGTGAACTTCAAGAGTCGGTCTCGACGAGCTACGATGCCTTTCGAGGTATCTCGAGACTATGAGAGATGGTACGATGATATTTCTCACCGATTCTATTTTCCACCATCGGACCGTCTTCATTTTATGCGTCCACCTTTCCACGCTGAGCCAGAGGTAGCCGTTGCACTTAGTAGGCAGTTCTCAGAAGTCTATCGTTTACCTACTCCGGAGATGCAGCAGCAGCAGTTGGATATTTTGTTTAGTCAGATGAGCATGTACTACGATACCCATGATCAGGGTAACTAGTACCGGATATTTATGCATTGTATTTGTTTTCTTCGGTTTTTATGTAGTATTGACTTATCTTTTATTTAATTAGTTATTTGTTTTTATTGGTTTGTTGATTTATTTACTTTTATTTATATTATTGTTGTATTGGCCACAACATGAAAACCCTAAAATTTTGTCTATTTAAACATGGTGATGACTTATCATGGTGATGACTAACATTCGAGTATTGTCAACGTCAACTATATTTAACCAAAAATTAACGTAAATTAAAAAAAACAAACATTAAATAAATATTCATCAAAAGTACAATTAAATTTTGACTCCATTAATAAAGTGCTTAACCGAAACTCAATTTCCGTGCAACTTCTTCATCGGTGCTTTCATTTCTACGTCTCCGACTTCTTCCCGTGGCGGATCCGATGCAAGCGTTCCAGTTCTCGATATTTCTCTGGTACAAAGTTTCGAGATGACTGACACTTTCGTGTCTATAAGTCCGCCAAGCGGGAGCTAGTGGTGGCATGGCAACATCATCTTGCGGCCCTCTTGAATGCAACCGCATCCAATGACTGTGGTAGTTTACAATCCACATAACACCAAAGGGTTTTTGACCTGGAACCAAAGCCCTAAGTGGTAAAATTGTCTCACAACTACCACCCCAAATTTTCTCACCATTGTCGCGACGGAAATGACCGATAACACATATAGTCCAGTTGAAGGTGGTTGCAAACACAAGTAAGTGGTCGGAACACATCCAATGCTCCGTACCGCATGGGATCTCAAGATAGAACTCGACACGCCTCAATGTAATCTCAAAGCCTGTCAAACCAGTCCTAGAGGATGGATGAGTACCGAACAGGTTCTTATAGACGTCGTCGCTTCTAATCTCTCGGGCACACCACATCCTCATCTGAAGGTAGTCGCCCTCTTGCCCCCGTTGGGCATGTGATATAACCCGGTAACCACAGTGACCATCGTCACCGACATCTACCCAACCATCGAACTGGCCCAAAGCACCTCCGGTACCCCGTATCGTTTAGACCAAGTTGAGAAAAGGCCAACGGTGTAGTTTCTTTCTAACGGAGCGTTTGGTGGTCCTGGAGGAAAGTCCCCAAATAAGTGAGTACGAGTAGTAGATCCATCGGTGCTAGGTGTCCCATATTTCCTTTGACTATGCTCGAAAGACGACTTGTTCCTAGTCGTGGATTTTTTTGGACGGCCTTTCGGGTTCTCATTAATAGGAGGTGGCAAAACGTCCTCGTCCTCCGGATGTAAGGCGTCACACATCTTCTCGGCTACCAACCTACGACGAACCGGGTCACTGTTTCTAGCTTCCACTACTAACCCATCAAACTCATCATCATCGGTTCTCGGCATTTGATCAACACTATCAAATACCAAGGTCTTCCAAAAAACATGAACATCATCAACATGGACCCTCCGACCTCTCCTACTCAAATAAACCAATTTGCATGCACAAGGTAGGCCATGAGTTGTCTCAAGCACATGTCCACATCCCTCCTCTAACCCAACACCAAGACCAAGCCCTCTCTGAAGCTCCTCCTCCATTATTCCTATTGCCTTCGTGGACACGACCCCTAGCAACAAAGAGATCAAACGACTAGTTATACGAGGCCGACTCCTTGAATCCTCAAGTGACTTTCTAATCTCCGAGTGTTGACTATCAAGCATGTCATTCATCTTCGACCACATACTATCAAGTGTCAAATTTGCACTTTTCAACCATGACTTAAGTAGAGAATGAGCCGACTCGACACGGGAAGTAGACGTGTTACCGAAATGTAGTACATCGTTTGTATAACATCGCACAAACTTATCCTTGTGCATCGCCCAAGTGCTCAAAACATATCTCCCTAAGGGACCCCACTTTACACGAAAAGACTCCAATGCTTTTTCATACTCTTCCACGGTTAATGCATCAATAACCCGTACCCAACCCGCTTCTGGATTATAGTAGACAAGATCTCTATACCACTCGGTCTTGAAGATGTTCAGGGTTTTGGCATTGATGGCGCGGTTCACGTGCCACCGACACAATAAATGACTAGAACCGGGAAACACCTCCCTAAGAGCGGCGATCAAACCCAACTCCCGGTCGGTGACGAAGACGGTAGGGGAAACAAAGACAGGTGCAAGAATGTCGACAACCGCCTCAAAATCCACGTGTAGGAATCCTCGGACTCCGTACAAACAAGTGCACAACCAATTAGGAACGAATTCCCGGTCGGGGTAACACCAACAATCTCAACCAGTGGATTCTTATAGGTGTTTGTCTTGTAAGTAGAATCAATGAGCACAACAGAATGATAGGCTCGGAAAAGCTGCACGGCTACGGGATGTGCCATGAATATATGAGAGATCTGTCGTGTCTCCGGATCACTCAAATGCCACATCAAATAATGTGCTTCTACCGCAAGAGCAAACATTTGTTGAGCCGTGTTCCTTCCACCCCTAAATTCTCGCCTCAGTTTCTTCGTCTCGTTATATATTTGATTATTTGACGGTTGAGGTTTAGCCGGCGTTCTTTGGTGAAGAGCGTTCTTGATGTCTTTTGGAAGCACACCGGCCTTAACCTGTTGCCTCACATACGCTTTCTCCTCGCCATCCAAAGCCGCAAAATGACGATCACCATCCTTGTACACCACTTCCTCGTGATTGTGAAACCCTTTACCCTCGGCGGTGATTATGTTCCAAACTGCACCGCTATCGTCACCTTGCCGAGGGTAGTTCTGCACGGCTCGGATACGGAAAGTGCATCCACACTTATTCGACCCATGACGCTTCTCAGGATTATCAATTGGAGGAGGTCTACCATACCTTGAACATCGAAAGTAAGATGCCAACAACCCGTCTTTTCTTCTGTTTTTTGCCCCATTATTTGCTTTAACCAAAGCAAAACCATGATCCATTGCAATCCTACTCGCCCAATTAAAGGCCTCATCGCGGGTAACAAAACCTAACGTCGTTTCAAAAAACGGATTGTAATCGGTGTTATTATTCCCAAATTCCTCAAACGAGTCCTGTTCAATGCAAATACGTCGCTAATTAGACATTAAATAATTAATATATATTAGTAAAACATGATGTACATACGTAAAATGTTATTAATCATGACTATAACAAAACGATATCATCTCACCATGGTTAGATGAAGAACTGGATGTCATAAACCATGGTCAAACCTCCATTTCACAAGTCTGACCATGGTGGGACTTGTGAACTGGAGGTCTGACCATGGTCAGACATCCATTTCACACGTCCCACCATGGTCAGACGTGTGAAATGGAGGTCTGACCATGGCCAGACATCCATTTCACACGTCTGACCATGGTGGGACGTGTGAAATGGATGTCTGACCATGGTCAGACCTCCATTTCACACGTCCCACCATGGTCAGACGTGTGAAATGGATGTCTGGCCATGGTCCATGACATCCAGTTCTTCATCTAAGCATGGTATTTTTTCCTAATTATTTTTTAAAAACCGCAATTGAATTTTAACTAACTAAGACGTTACGTAAATCAATTAAGTTAGATAAGTATAAACAAACAATTAACGGATTCCGGGAAAAAAAAAAATTAACAAACGTAAAATTTGATTAATATGTGAACATACCGAAGAGTGTTCGTCCCCCATGATAAGCGATTTAGGAAAATTGTTGTTGTTGGATTTAGTCAAATTGTTGTTCTTGTACGATTTTAATTTTTTTAGTTGAATGTAGTTGTTTTGATTTTTAGAGAATTAGAGAAGAGAGAGATAAGAGAGATAGAGAGTATAATTCATTAAGGGC